>PISX010010102.1:0-71971 GCA_004024625.1 Mellivora capensis
CACCACCACCTCCGTCACCATCAGTATAACCATCACCATCACGGCCACCAGAACCATCACTACGACGCATTTCCTGATGTTAGATCCTACGCCAAACACTTTGTGGGCATTTCCTCACTTTATTTCTATGGCACTGCTGGGAGGTGGCAGTTTGGAAACCAGGTCTGTTGGACACGTGGTCTCGTACCCACTCCAGGGACTCAGAGGAGCCAGAATCCTGCGGTTCCCGTGTCTCCTCCATCAACCACCATCCTGTTCCTCCTCATTCCTGCGGCGATCTGTCCTGTTTGCCTAATGCTTTATTATTCCTTATAAAACACTTCCTCAGATATTGAATTATTTCTCCCACTGCTATCTTTTCAAATAATTACAATAATCATAATTTTCTGAACCCAAGACTCAGCAGGTTAGTGACTTGCCCTCCCCCATCTACCTTAGATTCAAAACTCACTTTCCCCAGTGTGGTAGGGGAAGGGACCCGGGAAGGAACACGGGAGAGCTCCTTTCCTTGCGGTGAGCGGCCGTCTTCATAACCGCTGACTTAGAGCTTTGTCCTCCTCCCTGGCAATTCCAACTCATGAACTGTCGGGCAGCTCCGGGGCTCTGTGTGTTCAGTATTTTCTTGTCACAGTTCTTGGTCTTGCTTGGGCTGTGTGGAAGAGGGGGCAGTGGGCTGGGGTAGGATTTTGACAGGTTGAAATGGACTGTGGGTGTCACAGACAGAGGTGCCGTTGTGAGCAGAGTCTCCGAGGCCAGAAGTCCCAAGGGGGTTGTTTGGGGCAAGGTTGAGCAGCTGACTGGAACTGTTGCTTAAGGACGGGAGCGTGGACACCGGACGTGAGATCGAACGTCATGTTGGGGTCCCAGGGTCATCAGTTTCCAAATAAAACAGCTCAAATATTACATCTTTTATTATTATAAGATTTTATTTATTTATTTGACAGGGAGAGAGAGCAGGAGAGCATGAGCGGGGGTGGGGAGGGAGCGGCAGGAGAGGGAGAAGCAGGCTCCCCATTGAGCAGGGAGCCTGATGCGGGCCTCCATCTCAGGATCCTGGGATCACGACCCAAGCTGAAGGCAGGCGCTTAGCTGACTGAGCCACCCAGGCACCCCAAATGTTACATGTTTTAGATAAGGAGGAACCTTTGGCTATTTTGGAGGAAGGAGGTAACTTGGACAGAACTTTCCCCCTTTAGGAAAATCGCCTGCCAACTTAGGGTAAATGTATAGACAAGTAATGCAATTTTCAGAAGGCACAGACTGGCCCAGAACAGTGGAGGGAAGGGACGGGGCTTGTCAGCAGGATTGGCTCTGGTGATTATAGGCAACATGGATGGATGGATGGACAGATGGACGGATGGAAGGAAGAAATGAAGGAAGAAAGGTTGGCTGGCTTTGAAGGACACTGGGGGCAGCTCTGGAGGCTGTGGGTAGAGAAAGTGTGAACGTAGGTGCTGGAGCTGGCCAGAGACATCACCCTAATGTCTCTGTGGGTGATGCCCCTTCCTGGGTGACCCGTGAAAGGTGAAAGGTGGTGCCACCTTGCGACCACAGCTTGGATCACAAATTTCTTCTTTTCCTCTGGCCTCTCCGCCCCCACCCCTCGCTTTTTCCTTCTTGCTGAAACCCTGATGCTTGGACGCTTGCTTCTCTAGGTGCCCTTGCTTCTCTTTTTCCTCCTCATCGGACCCCTCCTACCTGCCCGTAATTCTTTCTTTTCCAGATCCCATCTTTTTCCTTCCCTGGTGTAGGAGCAACTCCTGCGTCCACACCTCCTGCAGATTTGCTCACTATCTCAGGGGCTCACCCCCCGAATGGTAGCAGCTTCATTACACAAGCTCCCCAAACTTGAGGGAAGCAGGGCTGCTGAGATCCCGTACCCCTTCTGAAGGTGGTGGGTCACCTGAGGAACGACACTGGTGTGCGCCCCAATCACATCATCCCTTTGGTTAGTAATTCTGTGCCACCACAACCTAGACCTTCACATCTTTCCTGCTTCCCTCTGGTCCTTTCGTACCAAACAGCCAGCGGTCCATTTCTCCATTTCTCCTGCTGCACAGAGTGACTTGGCTTGCCCAGGTTCTGAATTCCGATGACTCCTCACCAGGCCATTCCCCCGACCTTGACGGAAGATGGTTTATTCATCTTGTGAGTAATGCGTGGCTCTCAGTGGAATAACCTGGCAGCAAGTGGAGGGGGTGCCTGTCTAGATACAAAATTGAAGATGTCTGGTTTCCATTCCCTGAGGAAGGGGATCTGGCAGCTCTTAGCTCTCCTGTGACCGCCACCCCGATGTTTGCATTCATCAGAGTAGGATTGGATGGAGGCAGCGACAAATGCCTCCAGGCCTGGCTCATTTCTGAAGGTGTCTGCGACCACATTTTGAATTTGACCTGGCAAGTGTCAAGAAACGCATTCTGACCTCGGCCTCACTGCATCTCTGGGCCACTGTGTTCCGCAGCTCCTGGGCTGGGGCTGCTCATCGGGGGTCCTGAGTCGCGTTAGCCCCTTGTCTCTGCAAGTCTCCAGATCCCCGGTTGTGCCTTCCTGTTCTCGCATGGCCTTTCCCTGCCCCGGGGCTGTTTCCCCTGCTGTCTGCTAGACTCAAGACCACATCCCTCAGTCTGGAAGCAGCGACTTAATTACCCAGCCAGCAAAGGTGCCTCCAGTTGCCACCATGTGACAGACACTGTTCTGGGGAGAGCATGGAACAAAAGCAGAGCCAGGCCCTGTTTCCAGAAAGCTCGCAGCCAGAGCAGCAGGCCAGCAGTGACCAGATATGTAGGGACATCGACGGTGTATCTGGTAGTGACACAAACGAAGGGAAGGACAACAGGGCAGGGGCGGAGCTTGGCCAGGGAGAGCGGTCTTGGTTGGGTCGGTCAGAGAAGACATGAGAAGACACGGGGACAGAGGGCCTTCGAACAGAGACTGTGGATGCCCGGGGAGCCTGCTTGCTGGGCAGCGCAAGAGCCCGTGGAAAGAACTGGCCCCGAGGTGGGATCGTGTTTGGTGCGTTCATTCTGGAGGAGGGACGCCGGCGTAGCTGGAGTAAGGGGAAGGCTACGAGGAAACGGGCGGACAGGTAGTGGGAACGCAGTCGTGGAGGGCAGGGGAGACCATTTCACGTTGCCCCAAGTTGGGCAGTAGTGCAGTGATTTGAGCAGAGGAGACTGGCTGATGTCTGTGTTAAGCCTAGGACTCCGGCAACTCAGCAGGGAAAGGGCAGGAGTCCGGGCCAATCAGGAAGGAGGGTGGTGGATAAGAGGTCCCTGCAGGGGTGCAGGAGCGGTGGTCCTGGCAGGCCCAGAGGGGGCGAGGGCATGGTGAGCTCTGACTGGCCGCCCACGCCATCCTTCTTGCCGCTTCCAGGACTAGCACAAACTGGATCATTTTATGTGGTTCGTCAACATTTGTGGTGGCCTGTTGGGCTCCCCTTGGCTCAGAGTCTCCTGCTGCCCTGCCTGGCCCCCTGCCAGGCCCCAGCCCTGTAGCCCTCCAGCCTGATCGGGGAGAGCCTCTGCCCCAGCCCTGCACCCTTCGTCCCTGCTGCCACTGGCCAGCTCTGCCCCCTGCACTGAGCGTGTGTCCCACTGGAACGCTCTTTTTCCTCCCTCCAGCGCTACCTCAGCACCTCCTCTGGGAAGTCCTCCCAGCACCTTGTAGCAGACCTCAGAGTTCCAGGTGCCATGTGCACGCCCTTCCCTGCATGCTCGTTGGGACTGTTGTAGCGCCAGGGGCTCAGGCCCGCCTTCCTGGGAAACCTTGAGCCCCTGGGGCAGAGGCCATGGCCGAACCCTCCAGGGGCTCCCGGGGCGGGCACGGAGCCAGGGGCAGCATGCCTGTGAGTAAGCAGGAGAAAGCTGCAGAGCCGTATCTCGGGCCTTGACCCTGGCATGCTACATGGAACTTGGGAGGAGTTTTAGGACCTGAAGGTCCTTAGAGAACATTCCCTACGGCTCACCCAGACTTCTGTGCCACGTAAATCCTTGAGCTTGGAAGAGGGCTACGCCAATGAGACCCTGCCGTGGCATCCCGTGGAAGGGACCCCTTGTTTTGTGGGCGTTGTGGGACCCAGAGGCGGATTGCTTGGCAGCTCTGTGTCACCCCACTGCTATGGGGATGGGCCCACTTTGGGGAGGTGGGTGACAGAGGGGTCCCAGATGCTGGATCCCAGGCTCTGCACGCAGTAAGTGCTCATGGAACATGGACAGGAGGACGGGGTGGGGGTCTCCGCAGCACATCCCTCAGGCTGGGAGAGGATTTATGTGGGTGTCTCGCTTCATGAGGGAAACTGTGAGAAACAAAAGGTCATCGTTCCATCATTCTGATTTCACCATACACGACAGATGCCATGTGCTGTACACATCCAAATAACCATCACACCCTTCACCCCGTCCGGAGAGACAGACTCTGAGGTTTAGTGAGGCCGGTGAGTCCACACGGTGACCCACCGGGGTCGTGGTGGCGCAGCACCGAGTCTAACAGCGGCAGACCGGAAGTGGCCGCGAGGACCCGGGCGTCCGTGCACCCCGTGTCACCTCACGGCAACACTGTGTAGCGGGGGAAACAGGCAGGCTGTCCACGTGCTCGCAGAGGATGCCCCGAGCTCAGCTGCTGAGTGGAAACCAGCAAAGCTCTCTGCAGAGTGAGGGACGTGCTGTGGCTTGTAAAGAGAAAGAAAAGGAGGACCGAGGGAATGTGTGTGCACGTGCACGTGTGTGCATGTGTGCACGCATATGCACGTGTGTCTGTTGCTGGCCTCCATACAGCTTGCCTCTGGAAAGAGGAGCCAACACCGGGTAGGGGCAGTTCTTTCAGGGAAAGGCAGCTCAGTGGCTGATGGTGAGATGAGGAGGTACGTCTCAAGTATCCCTTTCTGTACCTTTCAAAGTTTGGGCCCCGTGTCAGCAAATCCACCTGTCACAGCTGAGATCCAAAGCTTGACCTCCCTGACCCCAAAGCCGGAGTCTCCAGCCCCGATCCCATGCCGCTTCCTTGGAGGGCATCCCAGCCGGTGAGGGGACGGGGAGTCCCTGTGCACCAGTGAGCTTGAGAACTCAGGATGGACATTCCCACCAACATGGTATCACACAGGTTCTGGGCGCTACCTGCCTGCTGCTAATTTTGGCTTCTTCTTTTGTACGCAGGGGAAGAAAGGTGAAGTGGGCCCGCCGGGAACCCCTGGATTGCTGGGGCCACAGGTAACTACCATCTCCGCACGCCCTTCCCTAGCGGCTCTGCTTCCTCGATGGAAGGAGCGATCGGGTCGCCATTCCCTGGTTGGTAAACAGTCTTGTGTGGTCAGCTCAGAAAGAATGTTCAGAGGGTCCTGCGTCCTCTCCTCTGCCCTGGCTCCCTCGGCCTCCGGCTCCTATGCTAGAAGAAAGGCCACCATGTGGACTTCGGTCTGCTGGAGGTCAGGCGGTGGTGACACCATGGGGACCAGTTTGCTGAGAAAGGGAAGCGGTGAAGCAGGGGAGCGGTGCCCAGGACGAGGAGTCCAGTGGTGAACAGCGTGCGGCTGACAGAGGCAGGAAGAGGGGCCTTCCCAGCAGGGGCTCAGCTCTGCAGGGACAGCTGGTCTGGACACAGCCTGCGCGGGTGGCGACAGGCCCCTTTGTGGCTGGAGCTCCCCGTACTAAGCACTGTGGCTTCAGGATTGGAAGGGGTTTGGCCAAGGGACCCGATCAAGCCAAAGGTCTCCCTATTCTAAGAGACGACACACCCACGTTCTGGTGTCTGACTTCCACACTGTGACATTGACCAGCCCCCTCCCCTCTCTGGGCCCCCGTTTACCCATCTGTAAAATGCTGGGACCAGGGCCCCCTTCACACTGTGCTCTGTGCTGTCTTGCTCCCTAGATATCCTCCTGGCTCCCCTCACCACCTCCGTCCTTACCATTAGTGGCTAGGACATTTGGGGGCAATTTATTTGACCTTCTGAACTTGAGTTATGCCACTTGCAAGAAATACCAATAAAAATCAAAGGGAGAGCAGTACTGTAGTTGGAGAGAAGAGCAGGGATGTGGCCCAGGTGATGAGGTCCCCGAGGCCTGGGGAGCAGCAGGTGGGGACCTGTCCTGCTCTTCTGGCAGCAGTGGTGGCCAGCAGGGACGCTAACAGACCAGTCCCTCTGGCTCCTCCCTGAGCTGCTCCAAACCCGCCTGTTCCTGGACACCTGCCTCTCCGTGTATCAGGCAGGAGGGACCCACCCTGGAGATGGGGCTCCCTGTGCTTCCGAAACCAGCTTTTACTGCTCGCTGACACGTGAAGGGTCCTGCTGACTGATGGGTGCCTTGCTGGCGATCTCCAGCTTCATTTTGGCACCTCCTGTTTGGTCCAGATATGACATGCAATAAGGGAATATAAAATCAATCATAATTCATGGTCTTCTAAAGATCCCACATTCACTGTCATTTCGATGTTAATAGTGAAACATACAGTGCTTTTGCCTTTGTTTTATTGCCTTGGTTTCCAGCGAGCAAAGCTTGTGCATTTCAAAAATTTGTCATACATGCAGCGCCATCAAATTACTTTCAGCTACAATTTTTCCCCTGCCTACAACTTTTTTTTTCTTGCTACCTTGGAAAATACATTTTTCTTTCACTTTCACTTTGAAATCACTTTCCTTTGTTGAAAGTTGACTGAATGCTGGGTGTTGGCCTGGATGTCACCTGTAGAAATATGATCAGAATCTCCAGAAATAGGGCACTCTGATATATTTGGGGATCTCAGCGGTTCAGAGCTGGACGACATAGAGCTTACAGTAGGGACGGCCCAGCGTCTTGACGGGATCGCTCCCCGAAGGACCCCACGCCGCGTCCCTAAGAGACTGCGGCCTCAGACGTCTGGCTGTTTTCGCCCATCCTCTCCTCTCGACAGGCTGCACGCTCACCTTTCCCAGTCTTTGCCGCAGTTCCCCTTGTTCAGTAATTCATTGGGTCATCCACTCCATGGGGATTTATTGAGGTCCCGCCATGAGCCCGACGCAGCTCTGTGAATCGGCGTGGGGTGTGACATCTGGGTGACACCGTGCATGCCCGGGGGAGCCGTGTGTTAGTGGGGCAGGGAGACTAGCAGGTCGGGAAGACACTCCAGGGAGCTGGATCCTGGGCGAGGAGGGGGCTAGTCAGCCTCTCTCGGGGCCCAGATGTGACTGCTGCCGACGCTGGTGTAGAAAACCCCGGTTGCTTCTGCTCTGTAGGGTTTTCTGCTCTGGTGAGAAGCAGGAAGGGGGATAAAGTGTGCCTCCTTTCTGCTGTTGTCAGACACTCTCGTTAGTGCTCATACATCATTGCAACCATTCTTTGCAACACCTGGGAGAAAAGAGGGCAGATCCCATTTAAAACATAAGGAATTAAGGTTTTAATTCAGGGCAGAGTCCCGACGCCCCGGGATGGCGGACATCCTGGAAGACGCTCTGGGTGCCTCTTTTCCAAGATGAAAAAACTTCACCAGCTGGCATGTTTTAGAATAAATAGACACATCTGTGATGTTGTAGGCGGTGGCTCTCCTATCCTGGGAGACTTTCAGGGACAATGGAAATCCGCGTCTCATCTGGTCAGCGTTTGCAAAGGCCGTGCTGCTTGGTGTGGTTGTCAGGATGGACAGACGTCCCCTGGATTGGTAGCCGGGGACAGGCTGGCCCCAGAGATGGGTGGCCGGGTGGGCCTGTGGGCCCAGGACTCTGCTGAAGTAGGTACTCATTACGGCTTTGCCCCCAGGAGCCCCATCCTGAGGGGGAGGGGACACAAAGTATGAACAACCCCCCCCCCGCAAAACCACGTTTCCAAACCACATAAGCTGTGTGAGGGCCATGCTAATTGGTGCAAGTAATTTCCACGCATCTTCAAATCCCTTCCACCGTCAGGAATCTCTGCCAGTTGGATCTGGGTGGTTCTTGGGAATAACTATTTGCTGTTCCTTTATTAATGATAATCCGGGTAATCGGTGGTTTATGTGCCATCGTTGTCATTAGGAAGCACGTTAAAAGCGGCGTTGCCACCATCGTATTAGAAGGATCAAATGCTAGATCATTAATACTAATTAGACTGAGTGGCTTGTTTTTGTCAGTAGTTACGACTTCGTTGTTTTCGTTGGTAACAGTTAGAATGTCGTTATTGTGTTGTTGGCATTCGGACCTGTTGGCTCACGTGTCACTCTTGGGAATGATGAGATGAGCTGGGTGTGTATTTTTATTCCTGAGAACAGGAGAAGGGAGTGGAGGACCACGTGTGCAACCTCTCGTGTGCTGGGCTTGCACACGCACCCCCGCGAATCCACGCTGCGCTGGGAACAGGGGCTCCAGACTTTCTCTTCCAGCTGTGGAAACTGAGGCACAGGGGAGAAGAACATTGCCCACATCCGTAGAGGGAGTGTGAGGCGACCTAGCATGGGGCCCAGGGCCCCCGAAACCCAAGCCCTATTTTTAGTCTCTCTATACCATCATTTCTGCTACCAACAAAGGTATATTTTTTATAAAAGATTTTATTTATTTATTTGACAGAGAGAGACACAGCGAGAGAGGGGACACAAGCAGGGGGAGTGGGAGAGGGAGAAGCAGACTGAGCTTCATGATTCCCCTCCAGGTCAGCGTCCCTCAAGTTCATTCATGCTAGCTTGCTTCTCCTCACGCTCCTTTCTGTGCCCACCGTGCCCGAGGGCCGACCGAGAACAGAGTCTGTTCTCCCGGGGCACAAGCGGCTGGCAGGCTGACGTCGAGTCCTGACTGTTGGCTCCTTCCCCACCACGCATTTCCCCCCTGGACTTACAGGATGCTCCTTGTCCATGAGAGGAGGCTGGGGATGAATGGCCTGCGCCCTTCCTGTGGCCCCCACCTGGAAACTGTTGCCCAGACCTCTGTCAGCTGTCTGCACTGTTTCTAGCTTCAGCTTCTCTCTGTCAACGGCCACCGTAGTTACTGAGTTTAATGACCATGTGGGCTTTTGCTTTTTCCCAAGTTCACGGCATCAGACAAGTAGGCCATTATTAAGCCCCTACTGCATGCGTAGCCATGAGCCAGGTGCTGTGGGTCCTTACAAAGGAGATGGATGAGACATGGCTGAGTCCGTGTTGACAGTTCTGGTGCCGCTTAATACGCACGTAGTCTTTTAGGAGAGCACACAGTCCACAGGGGCGCTGGAACCCGAGGGCTCGGACGCATTCCCAAGCTATGCAGACACTCTCTGCAGGGGTGAGTCCAGGGGTTAGGGGATGAAGGGACCAGGGTCCTTGCATCTGAACGCCTGCTTTGTTGCATTTCCATTTCCCTCCCAGGTTCCGATCCTTCCCGTATAAAATGGGACGGATTCCGCCTGCCTCTTAGACAGAAATGAAACACAGTGTGTGAAGGGCAGGGCAGAGGAAGCACCAAGTGGGGACGGCCGCTCTCCCCACCCCCACCCTTCTCCTGCTTCCTTCTTGCACCGGTGCCTGCTTCTCTCATTGTGCTTCTAGAATTCTCATGGCTAGGGTGCACCTGGAGTAGTTTAGGTGAGTGATTCCCAGACCAGACAGTGCTTCAGAATCTCTGGGGGAGTGTTTCCAAAGTCCCTGACCCCTTGGGCTTGTCCCAGACCTGCCTCAGAGTCCAAACAAGGGGCCCGGGTACAGTCCTTAGGACAAGTTTTCCGGGTGACTCTGCAGCAGCCAGCCTATCGCGGATTCTCGAGATGATGGCTGCATGACCTCAGGTGGAGCACTTACCTTCTCTGGGTCTCAGTTTCCTTCATCCTCAAATAAAGGAGTTTAATTTTCAGTAAATGATCACTAGGGATCTGCTTACTCTAGCAGGCTGCGAGGCCCCAGCATCCTGCAGGAAGGTTTGCAAGGAGCAAAGGAGGAAGGGGAAGTAGAGTTGGAGCAGCGAGCTGGCCAGGAGGCCAGCTTCCTGGAGTATTTCGTTTGAAAGTGCATGAAACACTCCAGGGGCCATCACTGGTCCTGGAAGTATAAGAAGGGAGGAAGGCTGATGCGTCCGGATTGCTAGCAGACAAGGGGCTCAGAGAAGCCGTGTGGTGTGGAGGGGGCATGAGACCACAGGGGTCCTCCTGAAGTATGAGCAGGGCACGCGGCGTGCCTTCTGGAGGGGGTCCTGGGAGTATCACCGCAGGGCCCTTACTTGGCCAAGCGGTAAGCAGAGCTGAGCTGTGCAGCCGGTGGTGGGTCTGCATGGCAGTAGGGGTGAGAGCACCAGCCTTCTCCGTGCTCTTCCCGGACCCATGTGCTGCAGGGAGGACCCTGGCCAGGCCACCATTCCGTTCTGTTGGACCCCCTTCAAGCGCACATCTCTCAACAAGAGTAGGTGCATCCAGAGATGCGCCAGGACTGAGCAGCTACAGGGAACCCCGAGGTGCAGATGCCACCAAAAATCCCATGTCTGAGCCCATCGCAGACCTTTGCCGCTTGTTAGTATTTATCGCCCTCTAGTGGCGACATGGCATCGTTCTCCCTGGACGCACAGCCCTCTCAGTGGCCCTTAAATTCGGTTCAAGTCTTCAAACATTATTGAGCACCTGCTGTATACCGTGCCCTGGGTTCGTGTCTGTGTCAGATGTGGAGGGAGCAAGAGGGGCCTCCGGCTCAGAGGGCATGTGAGTCGGATGAACACGATGACAGCCTTGAGCCTGGCAGAGGGAGCAATTACTGGAGCCCAGTGGACCTGGAGCCCATGCCGGAGGCCGAGGCATGGAGAAGGGGGCAAGGAGGGAGCGCACACCCAGAGAGAACCTGAGCGGACAAAGCCAGAGCTTGCGATTCTGTTCCACTTGTGGGGCCAGACCTGCGTCCATCTCTGACCACAGAAGGTGCCCCGAGCATCCAGGGAGGGGATGAATGATTGAAGCTGTATGGTGGGTGTCAAGACTGGTCTGCATAGAACCATCTGGAAGACTTTCAGGAGGCCCAGCTCGTGGCCCCACCTCAGACCCACAGAATCAGGGGTCTGGGGCGGAAGACCCATGTCATTCACCCCCCGGGATTGCATGCTGACTAAAGCGTGGAAACCCTGTCCTGCAAGATCTTTGTTACTGGCTTAATCCACTCTGTGCATGTGTGTGTGCATGTGCGTGTGCGTGTGTGTGTGTGTGTGTAAACATGCAGGCACACGTGTTTATTTTAAATGCTCAAGTGTTTTAAACAGAAAGAGTAAACAACATAACAGTTTTATACCCATCACCCAAGTATGACAGCTGTCAACATTTTGCTAATTTTATTTCAGATTTTTTTTCCTTTTGCATTTGTTCTTTTTTGTTTGAAAATAAAGCATTATGGGGGCCCCTGGGTGGCTCAGTGGGTTAAGCCCCTGCCTTCGGCTTGGGTCATGATCTCAGGGTCCTGGGATCGAGTCCCGCATCAGGCTCTCTGCTCGACAAGGAGCCTGCTTCTTCCTCTCTCTCTGCCTGCCTCTCTGCCTCCTTGTGATCTCTGTCAAATGAATAAATACAATCTTAAAAAAAAAAAAGAAACCATTATGAAGATGAGGCCCCACCTGGTGCCCATGTCTCCCTCCTCTCCTCTCCTCAGGATATTGTCACCTTTATCCTGGCTGCTCCATGCGTGGCTGTAACCCACGCCTGTTCTTTCTTTACAGGGCCCTCCAGGACCGCCTGGCGTCCCAGGACCCCCCGGACCCGGAGGCCCTCCGGTAGGCGTGGCCTTGGTTTTCTTCTGCAGCGTACCTGGGGGAGGGCTTCACAGCCAGTGGGAACAGGAACACCTGGTGCGTGGCCATCTGTCCTTCACCCAAGAGGAGAGCAAAGGCATAAACAAGGAAGACTCCTCTTGTGGCCACTCCCCAGCCTCTGGGGTCTAGGCCCTGAGAGGCGACGTGAAATACCCCTCGAGCTCATGCAGCATGTTAGTGGGCTGCTGCTGGAGACAGACGCGCTGAAGGAGGTGTGTTAGTCTAGTGATGCCCATTACTAGTTTGTGGTTTGGAGCTGATGGTAGACACCAGTCACCTCCTCCCCACACACACTTCTGTGCAGCTGGAAAGGTCCCCTGTGGGTGGAGGGGGTGGGTCAGACCCAGCACCCAGCAGAGGGAGGCCAGGCCGTTCGCCCGTCCTACCAGGTGGGAGCCGATGTGGTGGCCCCGACCGTAGACCAGACACGGAGGGACAACTCTGTGTTTCGTCGTGACCCGCACTAAGGACAGTCAGAAGCCCTGAGGCTTATCCGTCCCTGGTGTCCTCATCAGAGCCAGATGCCTGGGACGGTGCCAGGCAAGGCGTTGGGAGAAAGGTTTCGATGCTCCAAAGAGGCCAGACTGACCATTTCCGTGTGGTTCCCTTCTCAGGGTTTGCCTGGAGAGATCGGCTTCCCGGGAAAACCTGGGCACCCCGGGCTGACGGTGAGTGGCCCGGAGCATCCCCACCCCGCTCTTCCTGCATGGGTCCACATTGGAGGTGACCAGGCCCTTTTAGATGGCCACCAGACTTGCTGGCCACTCGCCGTGCCCTTTCCTCCGCCGGCAGTGGGGACCGAGGCCCTGGTGCTCAGCCTGACCCCTTCCTCCTGTGGTGCCTCCCGTGAACTCATGCTCCAGGGATGGCTCCCCTATGGGGCCCCAGCCAGGGTGCAGATGGGGGCACCTTCTCCCCAGGCCACCACCTTCAGTCTCCTTACCCAGAGGTGAATTCAGAAGCCCTTGCTGTTTAAAGTGTGGTTTCTTGTCCGTATGGGACACGTGCAGAAGACAGCAGAATTAACAGGTGGCAGGACTCTCCCTGTTCTTGTCCTCATCGCACTTCCTCAGCCCCAACTCAGAAGATCCCGGGGAGCTGGGGGTCTTCTCCTGACTTCTAAGTCCTGAGTCTGGGGCTCAGGAGTCCTCCTGTCTCCACGTGCATACTGGACGTCCTGTTGAAGCCTGGTGTGTCTCCTAGCTCGGGCCCTACACTCTGCAGGGCCCAGTGGTGGGGGTGACCTGTGACACCACGGGACCACCGTCATCCTCATGGAGCTGTGGATGACATTCAGGGAGGCCTCGCTCCACTGGAAGGGATTTCCTTACGGCCAACTTTCTCTCCTGGGGAGCAGCGGGTGGGGAAGCCAGCGGAGCCCACAGCCCTGGAGGGGGTCTGGATAGCGGAGGGAAGTTGAAAGAGGTAACTCCGGCTGTGTAGGCCCAGCAGTGGTGCCCCCTTGTCGCTGGACCTTCGGCAGACCCACGGGTGACCGGAGCCAGGCCCCTGGGAGGCAGGGGCTGATTGCTAGGGTGGTGGCATTCTCAGCTCTGGTGAGCATCGATGGGTATGGACGTCCCTGCGGGGACGTGATGTGCGCTCTGGGGGAGACGATCCAAACCTGGAGCCCGTGCTCAGCTAGAGTCCCCAGCGAGCGCTCACAGGCACGTGGTCACCCGCGGCGTCCCCAGCGAGCACTCGTGGGCACACATGGCAGTGGGACTGGGAGAGAGCATCCCCACAAGGCAGGGATGTCCCAGCTCCAGGCTAAAAGCCACTCAGTGCAGTGCACCCTAAACATGCCTCTCGTTTTGCTCTGTTCTCCTCCTCGTGCCTAGGGCCCACCTGGAAAGGACGGGCAGCATGGAGCACCAGGCCTGCCGGGACCCAAGGTTGGTGTTCTTGGGGGTGACAGGAGTTTGGGACCCAAACAGCAGAGAAAAGAGATACTGGGTTGTTGGCGAACGCTAAAATCCACTGCCTGGGACTCGGGAATGTTGGGACTCACCAGATCAGACGTGGGCCTCTCCTTTAGTTCTGTTAAGGTAACTGGGGAAGGATTTGGAATTCTCAGGCTTTAAAATGAACCCGTTAGAAATACGTATGTATTTGCAGGGAGGAACAACTTTTGGATGCGCATAACGTAAGAGACTTTAATTTTCAAAATACTCTGGTGGGGCTCCTTATAGGAGGCTCATTAAGAAAATAGTCTGGGTTTAAGTATCATAAAATCAGGAAGCAAATTCCCAGTTCACACATGGCAGACGAACAGCCACAAGATCACGTAATAAATATTTCCACCAGTGAGCTTGAGTCTCTCCTACGAAATACGCGTACGCTTGGTGTGCGAGGCAACAGTCCGTGAAAGGCAGCTTTTCGATCTTAAGAGAACATCCATCATCCCTTTCAATAAGTGACTTGGAAAGTCAACTTTTTCATGACCGACTACCGAATAAGTATGGATTTAACTTCATTTTATGGGTGTTTAGGAGAATAGTCATCTTTCTTCTGTGTCTTTCACGACAAAGGAAGGTGTGAACAGTATTTTGTGTTCCCCAAATCGCTCACGTGACATCTCCCGTACCCCAAGTCTCTCAGTGAGAGAGAGAAGAGCCCCATCTCTACTCAGTGATGTTTTTGTGAAATAAAACAACAGAGGCGTGGAACAGGGACTCTAAGAGGTGGTACAAGCTGCCGTTTTGGTCACCGTGGTGGGGCGGAGGGCAGGGGCCAGCACCATGGAGGAACGAGAGGTTGTCCGCGTTGACCAGCCTGACGAGTGCTGAGTGGGACTCCCCAGCCTGGCGCTCTCCTGCCAACCTCTCTGTGTGTTCCTTCCAGGGCCAGCCAGGAGAGAGAGGAGAAGACGGTCTGCCTGGAAAACCCGGCCCCAGGGTAAGGACCCCACCCCACCTCCTCCCCGCCCCGCGGGTCTGCTGCTGGTGTGTTTAGGGTTGTGTGAACCACACCCGGTGGTGTGAGCACTGGCTGTCACCAGGAGCCTGGCAGCGCCATGAACTTGGGACTCTGGAAGGATTGAGGGTGGGGGGTCCAACAGGGACAGCCACACCTGGTAGGAAGGATCACACCACGCCTAGGATGGAGGGAGCAGGGGTGGGCGGGTTTCTAGGAGACCTGTAGGTGTGGCCTTGGGAAGAACTTGTCACTGTCCAGCTTGTCCTGGCAGCAAGGAGCGAGAGGGACTCCTCTCCTTCGGTCTGTCTGTCTGTGTCCCTCCCCACCGGTGCTCCCTAACGCCTGACCCGACTTCTGGCTGATGTGGTCTGTGGCGTTCAGCCCCCCTGTGCCTCCGGCAGGTGCCAGGGGCTATGGGAGGGGCAGAGGCCATTCCCCGTTGCGTTGGGATAGGGCACTCATGTCGGGGTTTGGGTGCCTGTCCCTCAAAACCCCACGTCATGGGAGGCAGGGTCCGCTTTTATCTTGAGGTCCTGGGCTCAGATCTCAGCTTTGGCCCTGGGCTCGGAACGCAGTGAGCCCTGAGGGGAGAGGGTGTACCACGTGTGTGTGAGCAGTGCCCTGTGTGTGGGGGGTGTGTGTGTGGCATGTGTGGGCATGCGTGTGGGTGTATGTGCACAGGTGCTGGGGCTCTAGGGGAGTCTGTGGGGACCGGAGATTTCCAGGCTGCTGTCCCCTACCCCATGATGCCCTGCACTTCGCCGAGTCATGAACTCGTCAAGGGCAGCACGTGCCTGGGTCTCTGTCACCTCTGCTCCCCGTTCCCAGCCATGGCCAGGCACTAGCAGGTGCTCAGTAAAGGTCTACTGCCCAGAGGATGGGCATCAAATTCAGCCCGGCAAGAGCTCAGCACAGACCTGGCCTCAACACCTGCGCCTCGGGAAGGCAGGACCGGGTCACCTTGCTGGCCAGGGAAGGTGCCCCGGGGCAGAGGCGGGGCCCTGGCTGTGCCTTGTGCTTTTATAAAGTGATTGTTGGTTAGGAGACCAGCAGAGAACAGAGCAGGAAAAGTGCAGATTAAAACGCACCTGGCTAAGCTGAGCACCCCCAGGTTGATTGAGACGTGGAGAGAACCCCCAAGGTCCACTAGGAAACTTCCCAGTCAGGATTCCAGATGCCAGAAGCTCAGCCTCATGCCCCCCCTTAGTGCCCAGTGAGGGGTACCACTGCCCCTTACAAGACTGTTATTCCTATTTTAAGAAGCAACATATGTGCTTTAAAAAGAACCTATGTTGATCCCTGAGTTGTTGAAATACAGTAATGAGTAACTTACCGAGCTGTCCCTGTGCATACCAGGTGTGTGTGTGGTAAACCTTAGTAAGAGCACCCAGGCCACATTTTAGTGCTCAGTTGAAATCCTGTCGTTTTCTGGAAAGGACTTAACATGTTTGCGTAGGTCAGCTGACTTGACCTGGTAGATTTTAGGGTGTCAGCCATACTTGAAGAGCTGTGTTTTCTCAGATTTATAAACTGGCAAGTCCTGGGCTCAAGCATGTGAACTCCAGCGCTGTCTGGTGGTGTTTGGAAAAAGGCTCGCCCCGTGCACGGGTGTGCGGGAGCGGCCGCTGGGGGCAAGGAGTGTTGGGCTGAGCTCAGGGGCGGCCTTGGGGATTCTGCCGTCTTTCCGTCTGCGTGTTTTATACTTCTGGTGATCTCTAACAGCTGGAAGATCCGAACAGAAAAGCCTATTACTCGAGCTCACATGTGATTTTGCACGATTTCTAGGGCAGTGTGTTTAAAACATTGCTCTAGGAAGTTCAAAAGTACGAGTTTTTGCCGTTATGATAGTCTTATAACATCCTTTGTAGCCTCAAAAAGGATCTGGCTTGGGGTCTTGTTACTTTTTTTGACAAAATGCCAACTGAAGATAAAAGTCTCCCGAGATTACAGGTAAGTCGTGGGCAGTGGGTTTCGGAGCCCATCAGGGAACGGAGCTGGCTTGTGGCGCACAGATCAGGAACTCAAGACGCCACCCAGTCCTCTCCGTCCACCATGCCTCTGACTTAGGGTTCATGGTGTGAGTCCTAAAGCTCTTCAGAATGCCTTCGAACCCAACCAGACACACGCTGCCTTTCTCAGCCTGTAAGTGGCAATTCCCACAGCTGAGGTATTAACGTCTTTGCAGATTTAAAGTGACAGTTTGAGGGGCAGGTACTTACACAATTCCGGTTAGAGTGGTTCCTCCTAATTGTGCCTGTAAACACTGGGAATCCATGGGATCAGAGCGCATGGAGAATTTCTATATGTGCTCACTCCAGTGCCAGGTCCCCTGGTAGCCCCACAGCTGTAGGATCAAACGTGTGCTTAATGGCTTCATGCTCACCAAGGCTGTGGGCTACTTTTTCTTTCTTTCTTACCTTCCTCTCTGACCAGAGGGGGTCGTGCTGGCCTTCACCACCAGCTGAGTCTGGCACGGTTCAGGGAAATGCATTATGTGTACGCGTACCTGCTTATTCATTCATCTATGTGTCTGTTTGCTTACCAGAAAACCAGATTTCCTTATGGAAATCTACACTAACGCTCTGCTCAACAGCATCGTGGGTGTTAGAAATGGTTATTCAAGAAGTTAGTAGTTCTTAAGACACGTCCTTGGTTAGAAATTACAGTCCCTCCCCGCTACCCCCCCCCACACACACACATTTGTGTCTGTGATTTGTAGGGATCTGGTTAACACAGCAGCCTGATGTCCTGGGAGGTCTCTGGGCCTGTGCCTCCCTCTTCAGCGTGACTACAAAATGCAAGTCAGGAGCGGTAAAGGTTGAGGAAAACTCCGCATCCGATCCACTAGAACCAGTAAATATTTGGGGGTTGGCTTTCTGACGTAAGCATGGATGTTTACCAGAATTTCACCCAAGACCTGCCTTTATTGTGACACACCACGGGAGAGGAAGAACAAAGCTCTCCTCCACCTCTAACCACGGGTTTGCCGGTGTTTTCCAAAAAGTCTGATCAGCAACCGCGGGACAGCGGTCAGCATGGATGCGCTCACCAGTGGCCTCTCCTTCATCCTGGGCCCCAGCATGGGGCCTGGGGTCCCTACAGTGTGTGCTAACAGCTCTGAATGGGCTGGACCTTCGAGGCACAGTTTGCCGCCCCCCACCACCCATTGTTCTGAATCATGATGCTTTTAGATTCAGGGTGAATGGGTTGATCTGTGTAAACTCCCATCAGGATGATTCTTGCAGATGTTTCTTGGGGGAAGTGAGAGAAGATAGGAGAGGGTGTGCAGGAGCCCCTCCCTCTGGACATGCCAAATGCTGGGGTTTCCACAGCCCCGCTGCTGGGTGGGGTCTGCTGCCTAGAGCAGGGCTTGTGACCCTGCTACGCACATGCTCAAGAAGCCAGAGCTGTGGCCGGCCGGTGCTGGGGATGTGGAGGGGCCAGCCGGGGCACGGCAGCCACCTCTGCAAGCTTGAGCGGAAAATAATGGGCGTCTGTTATTCTGTCTCCAGGGAGAAGTTGGGGAGCAGGGCCTGGCGGGCCGACCTGGAGAGAAGGTCTGTCTGTTCATAGCGTCGTTCATTCATTCTTCATTCAATGCATTCAGTCATTATGCGCTAGGCCTGTATCTGTTCTCCTCTGGGGGCTCGCTGCGTTGCTCTCACGCACTCGTTGACTGGCCCGGAGATGATCAGCATCCCTCATGCCTCCATCGCTGTGCTGGGGTCACATCCGTCAACCGAGAGCCAGGGGCAGATGCCGTGAGCAGTGGCATGCAGGGGTGGGTGGGAGGGCAGGAGAGGCTCCTCCTCAGACTTGCGGGGATGCCAGGAAAGGTGGCGAGGAGGTGATCTTTGTCCTAGAGGACAAGGAGGAGGAGGAAAGCCCGGGACAGGCAGAATGGTTTCCTGGTGAAGGAATGATTGAAGTGAGAAGGAGCTTGGAGACGCCCCAGAGCAGGATCTCTAGAACCTCTTTGCTTTCCGCACCATCCCCGCTGAGCCAGAGATCTCTGGGGGAGAGCACGCAGCTGGGGCGTGGCGTGGCCTCCTCGCCGAGATCCAAGTGGACAGAGGCGCCCTGTTGTTTCCACAGGGAGAGGCCGGTCTCCCGGGTGCTCCAGGGTTCCCGGGCCTGCAGGGAGAGAAAGGACAGCAGGTAAGTGGTGGCCCCACACCCGTGTCCTCACACAGCAGCCCCTTCTGGGGTCAGTCCCTGTGGCGATGGGTGGTCTGGGCTGGGGTTTGGGAGTATTTCACCAGGTTTATGGAGGAGGAAAGGAAGGGGCTCCGGCTGCTCTGGTCCGTCCGCTGCAGCAAAGGGTCAGGGACTGGGGATCAGTCTGCAAAGGCGAGCGTCTTCCGATGAAGGGGCAGGGAAGAGGGGAGGGCACCGTGTTGGGTGCCCGATGGGGGCAGACGCTTCCCCCTCCCTGACGGCAAGCCCTGAGCTGCGCTTCAGCTGGACACCTACCAATAAGGCCAGAGCAGGTCAAGGGGAAACGGGGTTTTTTTGCCCGAGGTCCACTTGCTCTCTAAGCCGTATTCTAAGTTCATCTTTCACTGCAGGGAGAGAAAGGTGGGCTGGGCCTCCCGGGACTGAAAGGTGACCCAGGTGAAAAGGTAAGAACCACTGCTGGCCTCCTGGTCATGGGCCACCTGGACTGGCCACACCTCCGTCCTGTGCTGTGTGTGTGTGCGGTGCCTGCAGGGCCGAGGAGAGGGTCTCGGTCACCGAGTCAATGCTGTGGCCTGGGTTACAGTTGGCTTCCACCTGCCGGGCGGCTCTGAGCCCCTTGTCCCACCTCCCTGTGCCTTGGCTTGCTGCCTTGGCAACAGTTCCACGAGTCCTCCCTCCAAGGGATGCTGGGACGCATGACTCAGGTCCCGTGTGTGAACGAGCGCTGCAGACTCACTGTGTGTCGGCATGGCCCAGAGCACCACCCATGTAGTGACTTTGGTGATCTCAGGACAACCCTGGGAGGGGCCCCATTACCAGCAGCATCTCTGCTTCATAGGTAAGGAAACAATGAGGCACAGGCAGGCCACATTGCTTTCCCAGGGGTGCACGAATAGAGCTTATTGCAGTCTAGATCTGAACGCCGCCAGCAGGTCAGCTCTGTGTCCTGGCTCCCAGCAGAGCTGTGCCTTGGGCTGGCCCGGCCCATGAGCACCCGAGCAATGGGAGCGCATGCCCCAAGGGGCTTGCCTCTCCTCTTCTCCCGCTCAGTGCTCCCCCTGCCTCCATGCCCCCAAGTTTGCACTGTCTTCCCCTCCAATTCCCCGCTCTCGGCAACCCTGCCCCTCCTGGTGTTTCTGGGCTCCACGAGGGGCCTGCCACCTGCTTCTCTCTTGGGCTGGAGGCTGAGGGCTTTACTCTGGACAAACCTGCCATCTAGAAATGGTGACCCAGAAACAGAAAGGGCTTTATGTGGTAAGCCGCCCAGGCCTGCAGCCCTTGTGGGTTTTTGGAATTGCCATTTTCATTTGAGAAAGTCATTTCCAAGATGAAAAGGGCTCCATGAGACCATAAAACTCTGTTTATTGCTTTGATGAGCTGCCGAGCCCACGGCAGAATCACATTCAAGCCTCCAGAAAATCCGCCCTGCCTCTCTTTTCTCCAGAGAGATATGTAATAATAGACGATTCTGGTCAAAAATCCAAAATAGGACATTAAAGCAACATTGTCCCCTTCTGACTGTCTTGCACTTCCCTGTCTCTGTTTTCTAGTCCATTCCTTCCCGCCACTGACTATGAGCATTTCAGCCCTGTGGCATCTTGGAAAGTGGGTGTAATCCTCTCCTTTTTCTGCACGGGCTGCTGAGGGCTCACATTTTTGTGGAGGGGCTGGGATTTGAACCCACCGTCTAGTGAACTCCAGAGCTCATAGACCCGCTGCAGCCACGCAGAGGAGTCTGGGGTCTTCCCCAACCCATCTGCGGTTCCTGCCTTACCCCACGGTGCTGGGGAGGGGCTGGCTCTACCCAAAAGGCAGTCTTTAGGCTTTCTGGATTGGAGACCTGTCTCTTCGCCAGTCCTCTCCTCCTTAATACACATTCATATGTTCCCTAGTGTCGACACCAAACCTTTCTTTAAAATTTTTCATAGAGAAAGGAAAATAGTTTTATTTGAACCCACATTAGGACAGCTGCCGAGATACACAATCTTCACAAAGAAGAGACTCCTCCAGGGAAGAAACATTTGGGGCAGGATTATATCTGACCATCACGATGAAGGACTTTCCACAAAGTTACACACTGTATCTTACGTTTTCAGTATGGGCAAGGCTGTGTGACTCTCATCTGAAGGGAACCAGGGAGGTTTTATATTGTTTTTCTTATCTTTACATTTGGAATGTTCCCTTTTGGTTATTTTATTTTATTTTTTCTTTTTAACAAAGCAGATGTACAGTGTGTGCTGGGGCAGAAATAGAGCCCATGCTTTGAAGTTTTGCTGAGTCATTTTGACGCTGGCAGATGTTGGAAGTCTAGCTTCCCTGGGAGCCCAGGAGCCAGGCCCAGACACCTGAAACATTAAGAATTTCCTTTATCACCAGAAAACACCCAACTTTGATGATTTGGACTTTTTAATGTGGGGTAAACTGGTTTAAATGAGCTTGTTTCTGGAACAGGAGGAAGTCAGAGTCAGGAGGATGATTAGGTAAAGTCACTAACTTTACCTGATAACACTGAGAAAGTGTATCTCTTTCTGGAAAACAAAACAAAACAAAACAAAAACTTCCGGAACTTTGGTGAAGGCAGAGCTGCTTGGATTCTGAGCTTAAAACCAGGCCCCATTGTGTGACTTCGAGCAGGGGAATGAACGTTAGGCCTCAGTGTCCTCATCTGTGAAATGGGAACACCAAAGTAATCTGCGTTATAGCCATTTCTACGGAGAGTAAATGAGTTAATACATATAGAAAACATAGCTCAATAACTAGAATTAAATACTGTATAACAATGAAATAAGATAGAAACAATAACTGTGTATCATTGTTGCTTACCAAGTGTGGCCTTGTCCTTTTCTAAGCCGGTTTTATTCATTCATTTTCTCTCTAACTGTGGGGAAGGCCTGCATCAGACCTAACCCGGGGCCACTCAGAACACACGGGCACAGACATGCGTGCCCTGGCATCCTGTGGTGCTGGTGGAGTGACAGGCTTTGGGGACTGTGTCTGCTCCCTGAACTTCCTCCTATAAGGAGCAGCCCAGGGGCCCCCTTGCCTCAGGTCAAATGGAGAACAACTTCCTCCTTATTGGGCCCCTGCTGAAGATGATGTCAGTCAGTGCCCCTGTGATGCTGTGAGGTGTGTACCTTTATCATTATTTTACAAAGAGGTAAACAAGCCCAACAAAGTCAAATAATGTATAAAATGGCGGATTGAGGTTGAAACCTCGGGAGGCTTCACTCCCAGACTTCTGTTGTTTACGGGAATGTCAATTTGTCCCCTCCATCTCCTGAGAAGAGCCTGTCCCCTCCACTCGAGCTGGGACAGGGTCCATGGGCCCTCCTGTCTTTGTACCCAAGGGCCCAGAGTGGGGATATTGGCAGCATCGTTAGTAAGGAGGAACTCAGTGTCCTCAACAAGATGGATCATGGATCGCTCTTTTCCATATTCACAGTGGACCAGTGTGGAGTGATATAGATGATCTATGGCTACCCTGACTAGCATAGATAATTCTCAGAACATAAGGTTTATGTCTGAAATATTTGATAATTCAGAATCTAACAAGATAGAAACTGACTGAGTGATTGTCTTGTCTGGGGAAAGGTGTCCCAGGTTAAGCAGAGTTGGCAGAAGGATTCATGGTCATTTATTTTCTGTTTTTTCACCCAGGGTGAAGCTGGTCCCGCAGGGCCCCCTGGGTTGCCCGGAACTGTAAGTTACTCTCTTCTCATCTTCATTCCTTCTGTGAACCCCTC
This sequence comes from Mellivora capensis, assembly GCA_004024625.1. Lineage (NCBI taxonomy): Eukaryota > Metazoa > Chordata > Mammalia > Carnivora > Mustelidae > Mellivora > Mellivora capensis. Next base: position 22,527 of record PISX010010102.1, read on the forward strand.
TGGCATGGGGCAGCCCCCTTCCTCCCACACCCTCAGTTATAAATATCTTTTTAATGGAGATTGCCAGTAGCTCGGCCTATTCCTCGGTCTTGCAATCCAGAAATACATGAGCTTCTTTAAGAACCACCTGGTGCTTATTGATATATTTTATGCAGCAAACATAGTGACTGGCTAGACACAGTATGTCCCCACCCTCCCTGCTGTTACATATGGGGAAACTGAGGTCCAGAGACAAGAAACGGGGTGGGGGGGGCTTTGACCAGAGTAAGACTGCAGAATTGGGTATATAACCATGACATATGTTTCCACGTAGTTGTTGTGCTTGGTGTTGAGTGGTGAGCAAGACTGGGCTTCAGAGCCAGAAGAAAGCAGGTTTGAGTTGCTGAGTCCCTGCTCTGCCATCCCCTGGCACTGCAGTCTTAGATACATTGTTTAATTCAAAGACCACCAAATTCTCCTCTGTTAAGAAAAACTATTATACCCAGCTGTCTTGTACATTTCTAGTGAAAATGAACTGAGATCATAATAGGTACATAGTCTAGTTTCTGGTTACATGATAGAAAGTAAATTAAAAACTGCTCTATAAATAGGGGAGCATATTTTGGGTGTGGTTTGTTTTTTTTTTTTTTCATTTTAATGCTTCTTCCCAGACTTAATATTCTATGCTTTGATCAGTTGATTTCAGAGAAATTGAACATGTCTTCATTGCTGGCCATGGTTGGGCAAGTCTGGAGGCCAGGAGTTGAGAGCTTGAACACCCAGAAATCTCATTTGCAGTGGGACAGAGAATATTCGTCTGTGGTTTTATGTACATTAAATTATTATTCCAGAGCTCAATCTCTTCCTCATATACATGCCTATCAAAATGAGACTCAGCCATTCCATAAGAATGTCAGAAGAACTTTAGAATCAAATTCAGAGTCAGAACCATTCATATAAAACTTTGCGTTATATCAGAAACAGCTAATGCTGCAAAGCATGCAAGGAAATGAGCACGATTATTTAGTGTGAGGGCAAATCGGTAACACTGAATTGAGAAGTTCCTCAGCATTTACATGTAAAGTATGTACCTGTTAGCTTAGAAATTTCATTCCCAGGCATCTATCCCAGAGAAATATTTACACTGTGTGTATTTGAAAAAGTATGTACAAAGATGTACATTGTAGTTTTGTTTATAATGAAATATTATAGGCAACCTACATGACATAATCAGAGAATTAAGTAAACCACAGAATATCCATTCCATGATTCCTAGTTGATAAAAATACACACATGTGCATATGCACACACACATACACACACAATGTATTTGGCCTCGGAAAGATACTGATGCTCATGGGAGATGCATAGAGGAACCAGCATGGCCTCCCGGGCCCACCCAGGTGGGGCGGTTCCCACTGCACACTCACTAGTGGTGGGAGTTTCGTTAAGCAGTTTACTTGCCTCCAATTTTCTTATGCATGGTGCAGAAAATACAAATGATCTATGTCTTCATTATTGTGAAAAACATGTGGGTTTCTCCTTATAAACAAGGATGGATAACTGTGTGCTTGCTGATGATATTTGTATAATTCTTGTGCAAATTCCTGTGTTTCTATACATTCAAAATTGCATGGAAATATATAGAAAAATTTACTAAACTGAGAAACACTGGTTTCTTCTGGAGAAGAGACTAGTCTTGGGGGATAATATGGAAGGTAATGTGTATTTGAAAAAGCTTGTTTTTGTCCTTCTATTTTAACTTCATCGTGGCTTTGGACTAGAACCCATGATGTCCTTTTGTCCATTCACTATTTTTTTGAGCACCTGCCGTGAGCCTGGCAGTGGTGGGGTTTGGGAGCCCTGGAGCATCAGCCTAGTGGGGAAGACAGAACTAGCCCCCTGCTGGTGCTGGTACACATATGTGATAAAGTCTTGTGAATGCCAGCAGAGGAAAGAGTGGGGCACAGTCAGGGAAAATAACAAGGGGACCTAATTTATATTTGAGTGGTGGAGGGGTAGGGGGGGTCTTTGCAGACATGACGTTGAAAAATGGCCTGAAGGATGGGCTCCAGTCAGCTAGATAAAGGGAGGAGGAGAGTGCATTCCCAGCTGGAGGAGCAGCAGATGCAAATGTCCTGTGACCCAAGGAGCCTTGAAGCCTGTGACGCGCTAACCATGGTGTGGACATGGGGTAGGGCTGGAGGGCCACACAGGGGCTGGCCCACAGTGCTCTATGTGCCGGGATAAAGAGTTTTGCATATGTTGGTTCCCCCTGCCCGGAGCACGCCTCCCCCAGTTTCCTCCTCACATGCATCATTGCCAGCAGGTGCTGGTGGTGGCAGTGGCTTGGGAGGCCCCCGGGGTCCCAGGCTCTGACCATGTGCACAGCCTCTCCATATCAGCTCCCAGCACCCTGAGTGGTGGAGGTTTCTGTCCCCACTGTACCAATGAGGGAATAGAAGCTGACAGGTGGTCACGCAGGGTTTTTTTGGTGGGTAGGGGTTTGCCATCTAGCCACAGCGCTTTTGTGCACTGCCTCGACCACCACTCAGGGACTGGAGAGCGATCGGTGATGGTGTCTGTCCATGCTAATAGTCACTCCAGGAAGCCCTGGGGCCCTGTCTCCCGCTTGGTCCGTCTCTTAGAGGCAGGTTGTGACAGTCGAGTCACGCTTTTCTCATTTCTGTGGTTTCCTTTGCAGACGTCCTTTTTCACTCCGCACCCGAGGATGCCAGTAAGTAGCTACGGCCCCTCGGGGCTGCAGGTGCCCCCCAGCCAGGCCCGCAATGCCCACATGCTCCGAGTCCTGACCTGGCCCCACCACAGGGGGCTGCCCGGCAGCTGCGCTTCCAGATTTGTCCTGGTAGTCGGGGTGGGGACGGGCCCCTCAAGGACCTGGCTCCAGTGCCAGGCTGGGGGTGCAGCGGCCTGGAGGACCCCTCCTCTGGCTGAGGGCCCTCTCTTTGGGGGAAGCTGGTTCTCCACTGCTCAAAGAGCTGGGGGTCTGGAGGTGAACAGGGCTGAGTGTGGGGGCCACCGACTGAAGGATCCCTCAGGCATTACTGAGGATGTGGGCACTGAAGGGGACCCGAGGACTGATGTGCATCGATGGGACTGGGTCTAGGAGTGGCCGTTCTGAGAGAGGACAGTGGAGACCTGGCCAGTGGAGGGAGCACTTGGGGCTTCTCGTGAAGACTGACTCTTGGCGGACAAGGACCCTCACCCTCACTGCAACCGCTAGGAAGTTTTTCTCCTCTGTTCACGAAAGGTGCTCAGGAAAATAAGTGTCTCCAGGCTCTCCTCTTGCTCTCAGCGGCACTGAGGCCAGGGGCACGTGCTGGCTTGTCCCCGTTGCCCTCAGGACGGATGGGGTTTCCTGCTCCGGACGTGGCCTGCTGGTCCAGGCCACATGGCTGCTGAGAGCCCGCAGACGTCTGTTTCTGTAGCGGCTTTCTGCTTGTGCTCGGAGTTCACTAGATACACACGAGAAGCTGCAGCGAATCCTGTGTCTGACGGGAAGGGTGGGCGCAGGGGGACTGAGCCAGCAGCTGAGATCCCAGCAGGAGAAGCTCTTTGAGCTGCTCAGGAGGAGAGATGGGGAGGAGGAGTGGCAGACGGGGTGTCACTGCGCGGCAGGGACTTCAGAAGACGCTGGGAGTCTCCTGTGGGAGAGAACAGATTTGCGGGGCTCTGGCTGTGTCCCCTACTCTCCGAGGATAAAGGACTCAAAGGCACAGAGTCAGGAGAGCATCCCACATGGCAGGTGCCAGCCGGGCAGCGCTGAGTGTCCCTGAGGCATACAGATGTGCCCCATTTCACGGATGATGCCTCGTGGGTTAGCGGGGCTAAGCAGGTTGCAGAGAATCGGCTTCGGAGCTAGGAACCAAGGTGGGGCTGTCCCCTGTAAGGCCGTGCTGGCCAGATCGGTTGTCCCCACCGGCTGCTCAGACTCGGCCCAGACAGCGGCGGCTCACATCACCCTACCCCACGCTGCGTCCCTCCCCTTGGTCCTCTGGGTCTCCCTCGGGCCCACTCTGAGCCCCTCTAACTGGAGACAAGCCTTCAGGGCCAGCCTCTCCTTAAAGCAATTGCTCTGTTAAAGGTGATTTCCAAGGTGTTCCGGCTGGAAGACTCATGAAGGGGAGTCGGGGGTCTGCCAGACCCCCCCTTTGTCCCCCAGTGGGGTCACTCCCTGCAGGGCCTGAGACTTCTGGAAACCAGGAAGCCATGTCAGGTTGCAAAGTGAGGAAATTGTGTTTTATGAAAGAAAAAAAAAAGACTCATTGTGGATGAGTGGATTATTGCATGCATCTCTCTGGACTGGCCTTGTCGCCATGGTAACTGAATTTTTACTGATGGCTTCGAAAAGTGTGGTTTGACATCCCCCTGCTCTCCTGAAGCCTGCTGCTTTGAGTCCCTGCACAGGGGGCCGGTGGCAAAGTTTGGGGCATAATGAAGCAAGGAAATACATCAGGGGAGGAGGACTAGAAGGAAAAGCCCACCTCCCTGTGGCCTGGCTGGGGACCACGCCTGGGGAGGCCTTGAGGCAGGGTGCAGGTCTGGAGGGGGGATCGAGTCCTTCCTTGGAGGAAGGAGGGACAGGCAGCCTGGAGCTGGGGGAAATCGCTGCTAAGAACTCAAGAGGGTCTTTGTAACTGGGGGGGAGAGGGTTGCTAGCAGGTGGTACAGGAGCAGCTGTCTAGGGAAGGGTCTGGGGTCGCCTTACTCTGCCCCCTTAGCCTGCAAAGAATCTTCAGGATGCCAACCAGGGCTGAGTTTGCTGGGATGACCCTGAGTGCAGACAGGGTGTTGATGTGGCTGACCTCCCCAGCTGGGGGAGTCAGAAGAGAAGCCGGTCCCAGCCAGGCACTCAGTGATTACACCTACTGTGTGCTCCTGGAGTGAGGATCCTGCCTCCCCACTGACTCCCAGGGCTGGAAATGGCTGGAGCAACTTGCCTCTGGGCCCCCAGTGACCCCTCCCCTGGCCTGGGCTGACTACTCGTGGGTCCTGAGCCTGTCTTCCCGCCACCTGCAGTCCGTCTGTGCCCCCCCCCTCACCCCGCTGTGCATCATCAAGATAATCCCGTTAGTCCTTTTGTCTTTATGGGTTGTATGGCCAGTGACTGGAAGACCAAAGAGTTTGGAAAACCCCCACCACGGGGCCTTTCCTGGGAGGAAAACCTGCTGGGAGAAAGGTGGTGCTGTCCTTGGTGGATGGAGCCGGAGTGTGATCTGAGCTGGTTTGTGATGGAGTCACCGGAGGAGGGAGTGAGGTCACACCCGTATCGGTGCCGCAGATCACGTGGCAGAGGAGTCTCAGGGAGGCTTGGCCATAGCTCCCTGAGGGTAGACCATGCAGGTTGCATGCCACACACAATGCAGAGAGAGAGACAGGTGGGGGATCCACCCGTCATTTGGCAGAGGAGGGCAGGTGGGAACCTCTGGGGCAAGGTCTCCAAGCGTGTCTGCCTGTGCATAGGGAGAGAAAGCAGCCTGTATGCCAGCACCTCCTGCCACAAGCCTGCCCCAGGCTCCCTAACGCACATGTTAGAGTTGGCCTTCTAGAGCTTCCAGGGTCCTCTTCAGTCCTCCTGTTCGGAAGCCTTTGCTTTCAGACTCCCTGCCTGGGCAGACCTCCCTTCCCCACTCCAGGCAGTGTTCTTCCCATCTGTCCTGGGGCCTTCCTGGCCCTTCCCTTCCCCTTCTCTCCCTGCAGGCGGGGAGCCCAGGGTCTCCCTAAGCAGCCTGTGGTGCTCTCGGACCGCTCTAGGTCCTGCCCCTGTAGAAGGATTCATGCACAGCCCTTCTGATGCACAGGCTTGGTGGTTACTCTGCTCTCCCCAGAGAGCTCCACGGACCACCCCTCATCCCAATCTCCCCTTTGGGGCTCATCTCTGCTGCCCCTTCTCTTTGTCCCTGAATCCTCACGCTGTGTGCAAGAGGGAGCACCTGTCCAGCTTGCTGGTATTGTCACAGAGGACACGAAGGCTACATACGTCGTCCAACATTATAGAACCGGCACCCGGAGAACCAGAATTCTAAGCCGGGTCCTGTGGATCTAGACCTGAGGCTGTTTTCACCATGGCCCACTGTCTCCACTCCTCTCCCATGATGGCCTTTCAGCTCTGGAAAGAAAGAGGCCTGAGCCGTCCAGGTCTGCCCCAATGGAGCCTCCTATCTGCCCACCTTCTCCCTGTCACTTGTGAAGGGCAGGGTGAGGCTCTCTTGTCCCTCTACCTTCCCGGAAGCTGTGTTGGGAGCCATGGATGTGACACCACCAGATCTAGAGAATGACCTGTCTGTCTCCTCCCCTGTTAGATTATTCTGGGCAGCCCCCAACGTGACGCCCCTTTTCCTGCCTCTTCTTTAGCAAAAGTTGGACATCCCATTCTGGCCATTAAGAGTGCAGCGTTCAGTCCCATCTGTCATGTCCCTCCAGCAAAGCCTCCTCCCCAGCTTCTCCATCAAGACAGGGAAGGGAAGGGCTCAGGGTCTGAGAAAAGTCTCTCCCCTCAACATTCCTTCCATCATTATTCATTGATGATCTGCCCTTGCAGGGCTGGGGGCCGGAGGGGGTGGAAGTCCGGCCTGAACTCTACAAAGAAGGGTGTGGCCCAGGTCTGCGGAGGACAAGGGCGCTGCCACGCGAGTCCCCAAGTCTGGGGTCCACTTTCCTGCAGAAGCGATTCTTGGTCTTAGATTTGGAGGATGAGTGAGAATCATCAGAATCCAAGGCGGTCCTAGGGGAGAGGACCCACCCAGAGGGATTAGCCTTTGCTAAGGGGTTGGGTGCAGACAAAGGGTGGGGCTGGGACCGTGGGGCTGATCTGTGGGCGCGGCAGGGCTGGGCGTGACTGCTGTACTCTGTGCTTCTCCAACAGGGAGAACAAGGGCCGAAAGGAGAGAAGGGTGATCCTGGCGTGCCTGGGCAACCGGTGAGCATCCTGTGGCCCGCGCCCCATGCCCCTCAGCCTATGCACTGGTCACAGGGCGTCCAAGGGCCCTGTGGCGGCAGGTCTGAACTGTATGGTCTACCCGCAGGCTCCCCGCTAGCTGAATGCAGCCCCTCCCTCCTTCCTCAAGGCTCCGAGGATGTCCTCACTGTGGATCCCAAATCGAACCTGTTGCACATGTCCTTGCCCCATCCCCTCTACTAAGAGCCAGGGAGATGACCTAGTTCCTTGATGGTTGTTGCATTGCAGGGACCCCAGGGCCGTCCTGGAGAACTGGGGCCTCAGGGACCCACTGGAGCACCGGTAAGAAGCCCTTTCTCCACCTGTGGGCTCTGAGGTGCAGGAGCCCCCAACAGCCACTGCCCCCCCGCCACCCTCCCTGCCCCACTGGTCCACTTGCCTGGCATTTGGGGGCTTCCCACCAGGGGGTGCTGCCACAGGGGCTGTGGGCCCAGTACCCCAGGGCTAAAGGCACTCACAAGGCACCCCCAAAGCGCAGCCCTGGGGATGGGTGCTGCCTCTGGACCCCTGGATGGGGAGGTGATGTTAGGGCACGGGGTGGTTCAGATGCAGGAAACCCCTCCCTCCCAGCTCTGATCTGCAGCTCTGGTGTAAGGGACCCTGTGGTTTAGCATTTTGATTTTGTTGTCATTTTTCACTGCTTGGGCTTCTTAGAAACAGCCTCCCTCAGGCGCATTCTCTGAGAGGTCCCTTTGGAGTGACCTGTGGGGGCTCCGACCCCAGGGGCCCCCGGCTGTCTCTGTGCGCCTGGGCCATCCTGTCCTGTGAGCCCTGTTTATATCATAAAGCGTCAGGGCTGACACCTATCCCCAGGGGCAGCGGGGACGGGACAAGCCGAGCCCCACAGGCAGGGGGCTGTGGTCTCCCCGTGCTTCAGACTCTGCTCCTATCATGCAGTTTGCCTCTCCCGACTCTGATAAGCAGGCCGTCCCCAAGATGGCCTGCATGGGGACGAGGACAACTTCCCCAGGATGTCTCACCTCCCCCTTTGTGTCCCGGGCAGGGCACCAAGGGACAAGAAGGCCCACGTGGGGCACCAGGAGCAGCTGGAAACCCTGTAAGTCCTCACGTCCCCCACCCATGCCCGCGGAGGGAGGCTGTGCCGGGCACGTGCCCCCGGGCTCGCAGCTCTGGGCTGATGGGAGGGAAGGGTGGAGCCGTTGGCCAGGGCTGGACGCCCCTGGAGCAGTGAGGACCAGGAGAGACGCCCCGGGCTCTGCATCATTGTCAGCATTCCACGGCTTTGTCCATGTGCCCAGCCCATAAATGGAGTCTCCTTCCACACGCACAGGGGCGATGCCCACGGGGACACACAAACACGCACTCATACCTACTCATGTTCTAAAACCACGTACCGTAATGCCCATGCCCTGTCGAAACTCCCAGCACACAGGTGCCGCTAGGGACCCGGGCAGACAGGTGCCTTCACGAGCATGCCTTTGAGCTCTCTGCTGCTGTGCCTTGCCTCCCTCGGGGCCAGAATCTTTGTAGGGTGGGCCCTGGACCCCTGGGGCTGATGAAATGATGTGTCACGCAGGGCCACAGAGCTCAGACTCCCGTGTAGAATGAGGCCACCTCTACCCGGACTCTCCGTGAAGCCTGGTGGTGGTTAGAGGCACAAGCAGACACCGGCGGCAGCCACGCTCCTGGGACCGTGGGTTAGAGGTCCCCTGCAGTAGGGGGCTCGCACGCCCAGGCCATCTGTGCCTGTGGGCGAATGGGAGTGGGATCAGCCAGGGGCGGTGGCCGACCTGGATGTCACAGGGCGGGGACAGAAGGCAGGCTCCTCCTGCTAGTAGAGCCCGGCCGGAGGGCAGCCTGCAGGGCAAGGAAGCCAGGTGCAGGCTCGGAGGCCTGGAGAAGCACAAGCAGCCTCCAGTCCTTGCAGAGTTGCCTGCTTCCCATCTGCATGGTGTTGACCTGCACGGTCCTCCCGGGGAATCTTTGTTAACCATCAGTGTTAGTTCAAGTCCACTTCCTCCGGAAGCATTCCCTGATTCACCTGTCAAAGTCAACACACACAGGCGCGCATGCACACACACGCACATAAGTGCACACGCACACACCACCTCTGCCCCCCACCGTGCCTTACCTTAAGGAACCTCTGAGAGCCCTTCTGCCCTCCGGTCTCCCACATCTGTGCCAGAGTCCCACTCACGGGAGGTTTGGCCAGCTGGGCACTGCCGCACACACATGGAGGGGGCTCCCCTTGCCCTGGAGGGAACATCGGGTCAGAAGCAGCAAGTTACGGTGAACTGGGGAGAAGGCAGTTTTGGAGCGATGCTCGGGGACTGTTTGTCATCGATACATCGGGACTTTCTAAACTTCTGCTTCTGAATAGGGCAGTCCTGGACCTGTGGGCCCACCTGGTGCCAGCGGCCCCCCAGGAAGTGCGGTGAGTCATGGGGAGTGGGGCACCAGCACAGCTTGGGAATCCGCAGCCCTTGTGTAAAATGTTTATTCTCCTCCCTGCAGCAGGCGGGCCCGGGTGGGGGGGCAGGCACAGGCATCCCCGCTCCCACTTACAGATGGAGAAATGGGCGTCCCAGACAAGGTCACCAGAAAGTTCACCAGCCCCAGGCTCGAGATGGCTCCTCAGACCTTCGAGTGAGAGCAAAACCTGTGAGCACTGCAGGAAGCCACAGGAAGCCTGTCGACCTCAGCAAGGTTTCGGTCAGCCTTTCGAAGAGACAGGACAAAGCTAAAGGATTCGCAGGGGTCCTGACCCTTAGGGTCCCTCAGTGCTGATCAGGGCCCAGCCGCAGGGTCATGCTGAGACCCCTGCTGGGTACTCCCTGGGGTCTCAGCTTTTCACCCTCAAAAGGGAGAGAACAGCCATGCCTGATGGCTGCTGACGGCCGCGGACATCCCTGCGCCCCATCCCCACCCCGAGGAGTCCTTACTCACGGGGCCCCAGGCATCCGATGGCGGGCTAGCTCTGAGCACTCAGTCCCAGGGCAGCAGAGAACGCATCGTCCTGAAGTGGACCGAGGTCAGTCCTGCGGGGTCATCAGCCTACAAGGATCATACAGCCGTCTGGAGGACAGACATGGGCCATTTCCACATGCCTGCACCTGTTATCTATTTTTTTTAAAGATTTTATTTACTTATTTGAGAGAGAGACAGTGAGAGAGAGCATGAGAGGGAAGGTAGAGGGAGAAGCGGACTCCCCATGGAGCCAGGAGCCTGATGCGGGACTCCATCCCGCAGCTACAGGAAAATGACCTGAGCCCAAGGCAGTTGTCTAACCAGCTAAGCCACCCAAGCGCCCCCACACTTGTAGTAAGCATTCTGCGAGTGTTAATTCATGGACGCCCCTGGACCCTGGGAGATAGTTCTTCTCACCGCTTCTGTTCTACCCAAGAGGAAACAAAGACACAGGGAGACTGAGTCATGTCCTTGGTGGTCAGCAGAGGTGGTGCTGGAACTTGGCCTTTGTCATGTCTCTCTCTCTGCTTCGGTGCCTGCCAACCCTGCCTTCCCTGGCCGGAGGGTCTTCTCTGGCTTTCAGAGACCATATTGTCCCACCATAGGACACAGGGTGATGAGCCTGAGCCTGGGCTGCTGGCTGTGTGAACCCCTGGCTCCTTCCCCGGGGGGGCCTGGAGGGCACGTCCTGCACTAGTTCAGAGGGCACCCGCTGGACGGGCTCCGGCTGCACCCATGTGTAGGGTCTGCAGTCCTCTCTTTTCTCCCTGCTTTGTTTCCCTCCTGGGGTGTCCCTGGACCACTTGCACTTAAGCCTGGGCTCCAAGTCAAGCCCCAGGTGACGTCAAGGTCACCCTCATCCTCCCTCATGTCCAGTGGAGGCCAGTGCCTGCCCCCGGAGAGCCAGAGCCCAGGGGAGGGCAGACCTCTAGGCAGCGCAGGCTTGGTGCAGGGGTGAGTGAGCAGATGGGGAGGGGTTATATGGGGAGGCAGGGAGGAGAGGGCCAAACCCTGGGGAATTGAGTCAGGGATGGGGAGCCCATAGGGACAGACGTTAGCCTTGGCTATGAGGGTGTATGCTCACCCTTGTCTGGGACCATGGGCCATGTTGAACTTCACCATGAGCATGACCTGTTTTTCAGGGCTCCCCTGGCATCAGAGGGCCCCCTGGGAAAGACGGGGAGCGTGGAGAGAAGGTAAGACATGGCTGCTGTCAGCATGTTGACATCTGTTCTCAGCTTCTTGAGAAACCGTGGAGGCGAAAGCCGAGCCGCTTAGGTCTGGGTTCGGGCACCGGGGTCCAAGGGAGCTTTCTAGGTAGAGGAGAGAGAAGGCCGTGCAGCTACCTCTCGCAGGCTCCCAGCAGGCCCGAGTCAGATCCCTAGGGAACAGATGGGAGCCCGAGGAGGCTCGGGGAGAGCACGGCTTGCCCAACCTCTCATAGTGGGGCCTGACCCCAAACCCCACTTTTTCTCAATGCGGTGCACAAGCGTATCCATCCCACACCTCTGTGTGCACCCTGAGGCCTTCCCAAGTTTGAGAAAGATTTCATTTATTAGGAGGAAGAGAGTCATGGTGTCCCCAGAGACACCAACACTCCCGAGTCAAAAGAGGAAGGTCCCCAGCCTTTCGAAAGCGTGTTTCAGTGGAATTTTACAAAATATCTCTGGGGTTTATTGCTGAGGGCCTGCTACTGGCCTCCAGTGGGTAGAACCCGGGATTCTGCCAACAATCCCACACTCGCAGGACAGCGGCCCCCCGCCACAATCCCCGCAGACGTCAGTGTGCCAGGGTAGAGACGCCTGCCATTTGTGCTCCGGGACTTTCGCATCTGTAACACGAGAACATGGTGACATGTTGGCGGCAGAACTGACCCATCCGAGGGCTCTGCACAGGGCCGGGGAGGAGCTCCACTGCCCCACGCCCCCGCCACTCCCCGTGAGCAGTGTCCCTTCCCGGGACGTCCTCTGCCTGGCCGACAGTCCACAGCCGCCCCTTTAAGTGCCAGTGCCTCGGCGTCCTGAATCCTTTCAAGTCCACTTTAGCGGGAACCTTTTAGAGGAGATCATTTTGTCCTTTCTATTTTGGCAGAATTTAACAAGAATAGATGGTACATTTGCATTTCGGCAGGGAGGCTGGATTTTAAAATACATGTCTCAGAGAAAAACGGTTCAGCATGGAGGAAAACGACCAGCCAACCTCTAGGACATATCTTGAGGGATTTTTGGAGTGCTTGTCGGCGATAAGCCCAGTAATAGCCCGTATGTGGTGCAGGTGCTAATTTTTGTTTTGAAAGAAGATAATGCCATCGTAGATTACAGTAATAAGACCAGAGCAGCCAGATGAAGCCGGGGGAAAAAATAACCCCGGCCCATCTGCTCTGACTGGATTAAACTGCGTCTGACGATTGCGCTCTATTCTGGACACACAGTAAGTAGGGCACTGACGACCTTAGAAGGGGGTGACCGAGATGCTGGAGGTCCCGTGGAGAGCCAAGAGGCAATCAGGGAGCTGTTGGCTCATCCACCGCTAGAGGGAGCCAGACACCTCTCCTTTGCTCACAGGCACCAGGGCAGAGCCCAGACCCAGGGCTTCGTTGGGAGGGGAACCCAGGGTGCTCTGCAAACTGGTCAGAAGCCCAGCTGCCAGGACATGCTCGTTCTGTCTCTCACGGTGTCCGGTGGCTGGCCTGAGGCTCCGGGAAGCCTATCCTGCCCTAGGCCTCCAGAGAGGGGCCCTGGCTTGGCAACCCTTCTCCTTACCGCACCCTCTCTCTAGCAAGGAATGTCTGCGGGCATTCACGTCTCAGCTCAGCCCCAGGGAGCCCTGCCCAGAAGAAGGAACCCCTGTGGCTCATGTGGTTCCTCCCAAGCCCTGAAGCCAGGGCTGACACAGGGAGCTCCAGACTTTGTGGTCCAAATGGTGAGCATTTGCTGAGACCAGGCTCTAAGCCCAGCTCCCTCCCGCCCCAGGTCCTAGAAGCTCTTTCTCGACTTCTTTTTTTTTATTTTTTAATATTTTATTTATTTATTTGACAGAGAGAGATTACAAGTAGGCAGAGAAGCAGGCAGAGAGAGAGGGAGGAAGCAGGCTCCCTGCTGAGCAGAGAGCCCATGCAGGGCTCGATTCCAGGACCCTGAGATCATGACCTGAGCCAAAGGCAGAGGCTTAACACACTGAGCCACCCAGGGGCCCCTCTTTCCCTACTTCTATCCCTACTTCAGAGCCCTGAGCTGTGTTCCTGTTGCTGGAGGCCCACACTGGGAAGAGGGGTTAGATTCTGTCCACGGAACTCCAAGGTGGAGTGTCACATGTCTGGACGGTTTCAGAAAGAGCACTCGTGGCTGAATGTAAAGAAACAGTGTGTAACAGGGCTGCCTGATAAAGGAATGAGGCCTAGCAAGGTGGTGAGCTCTCCGCTCTTGGAGGAATTCAAGCAGAAATGGGAGGACCTCCCACAAGGCATGCACCTGATGCTTTCCTGCCCTGGGTAGACGACTGGACTATAAAGCACTGATGTCCTGTCCATTCCCAAGTGCCACCTCGTATCAGCTTGCCAAGTCTGCTGTGACAAATATCACCGATGGCTTAAACACCAGAAATGCACTGCCCAAGCATTCTCGCCACATGGGAAGTCCTCAACCCAAGTGTCAGCTGGGCTGCTTCCCCCTGGGGGCCATGAGGGAAGCAGCCCTTCCAGAACCCTCTCTCAGCTTATTCGTGGCTGCCCCTCCCACTGTGTCTTCACACTGTCTTCCCTCTGTGCTTGTCTGTGTCCCAAATCTCCCCTTCTTACAAGGACACTGGTTATGCTAGATCTACGGCCACCCTCCTCCATATGACCTCAGCCTAACAACGAGTTTCACCTGCAAAGATCTTGTTTCTCAACTGAGGTGTGGGGGATTAGGACTTCAGCACCCACGTTTGGGGGGACCCGGTCCAACTTACTATATATGACATGTAGAATAGACTATTGCCAGAAGCCTACCATCCCCCTACAAGCTGGGTAACCATTAAGAAGCTTGCCTTCTGCATATCACTGGTCCTGGAAACTTTCCTCTTTTCTTTCCAGGGTGCAGCAGGTGAAGAAGGGAGTTCAGGACCAGCTGGTCCCAGGGGTGATCCTGGCGCTCCTGGCCTCCCTGGGACACCTGGACAGGGAAAGGATGGAGAGCCGGTAAGTGTCTGGTCCAGAGGTTTCTGTGTCCATTCGACCAGGCTAGAAGTAGAAAAGGAAAGGAAAGGAAGGGGGAGAGGGAGAGAGAGAGACTGACTGGTCTTGCAAGTATTAAGTGTGATAAAAAACATAAATCCATAGAATGTGGCACCCAGTGAGCATTTAATACATTAACTATGGTTATCAGGCCCTCAGCACCACACCTTTACTCTCACAACTGCCCTGAGAAGTGAGTACTTTTTTTTTTCGTCTCTTCAGGTGACTATAACAAAATACCATAAATCAGTGTCTCTAAACAACAGAAACTTAGTTCTCACAGTCATGGAGGCTGGAAGTCCAAGTTCAGGGTGTCTATGTGGTCAGGTTCAGGGGAAGGCCCCATTTTGGGTTACAGAACGCCCACTTCCCAGGGTCCTCACGTGATGGAAGGGTGAGGGGTCCCTCTTACAAGGACAGGAATCCCATTCACAAAAGCCCCACCTCCTCATACCTTCACGTGGGCCTTAGGATTTAACATACGAATTTGGGAGTGAAACAAGAATTCAGACCAAGGTGGTATTATCAACCCCATATTATTGGTGAGGAATATGAGATTCGCTTGTCAAAATCATAGTACTTGGCTGTGAACCCACAAGGGACTGGACCCTCCCTTCCTTCACTCTGGGTTTTCTGAGTTTTCACATCCGAGCATAGAATTGTGATTTTTTAAAAATCTGGCCACGTGTTTGCATCAAGCAAAACCCTTCAGCCTAAAGTTGGAGACTCTCCTCATTGGTTCCCTCAGGTCTTGATATCATGGGAAATGGGAAAGAGACCGGACTTTGGAATCCATGAGCTCACCTTTGAAGACTGGCCCTCCCGTACTTGCGGGACCCTATAGAAGAAGACCTTAAATGGGAAAGCAAGCTAAGAGGGGCCAGGATTTGCTCAGAGCCACACAGAGGCTGTAGGCAGCTGAGGCAGAATTCACACACAAGAGACTTGTAGCTCAAAAACTGTGCTTTCCTTCGTAAACAACAACCCCTGGTGAGACCCTCATCTCCCTCGGGCGCACAGCATAGGGCGCACACAGCTTGGCTGGTGTTGGATGGGTAAATGCTCATTCATGGCATCATGGTTGTCCTTGCATCCTTCATCTCCCCAGGGGCTGCGTGGACCACCTGGATTACCTGGGCCGCTAGGAATCAAGGTGAGTGTGTATCCAGGCAAATCGCGATGTCATGTCATGGGTTGCCCTGGCAAAGGGACTGGCCCAGTTTCATGGTGAAGCATGTCTGCCACCTCAGTCCACTTCCCCATTCTGCACTTAAATAAAGATGCTAGGGCTCCTGAGACTGGTTGATACTGAAGTCCTTGCCATACAGTTGGTGTCTAATAAATGCTTGCTGGTAAATGAAGTCGCAGAAGATACTGGTCTTCAACTGGCAGAGCAATAGATCTAAGCAGTTTTGTGTTTTTAGTCCAATCATGGTAACAATTGATCCCCAAATTTTAGACACTTCACACACTAAACCTTTTCACGTCATTCCCAGTAAGCCTACTGGGAGTCGTGATGGGTGGGGAGCTCGGGCCCACACAGCCATTCAGAGACCCATGACCCTTGGTCCAGTGACTCTCCTTCCATGTAGGACCTGAGTCTGCTACTAGTCCTTGGTGCACAATGGAAAATGAGGGAAAGACAGTGGACAGGCTCTGTGGGCCAGACCTGGAAGTGGTAATTCATTTCCCCAATCTCATGACTCTGGCAGCAGGGGAAGCTGGGTTTGTGGGCTAGCCGTGTGCCTGGGGTGAAAGCGGGAAGTTTTGGTAAATGTCAGTCATCTTGTCCTCAATTCACTTAAAACCATTACTCAGAAAAGCTGACTTGGCCCAGGAAGGACTGTTCTTTTTTTATTATTTTTTTAATATTAAAAAAAAATTACTCATTTGAGAGAGGGAATGCATGAAAAGGGGGGAGGGTCAGAAGGAGAGGGAGAAGCAGACTCCCCGCTGAGCAGGGAGTGCCACACGGGGCTGGATCCCAGGACCTCAGGATCATGACCTGAGCCAAAGGCAGATGCTTAACTGACTGAGCCACCCAGGATCCCCCAGGAGGGATTGTTCTTAGGAGAGCTTTCCCAAGTGACCAGGGACACTTCCCTGAAGTTATCTTTATACTGAGTCGTTCTCTCATTGACTCTATGCTCTGATCACCCGTGAGGGCATTTATGATTGCATCCACTGCCTGTCCACCAGGCTGCCATGTATCAGCTCTTACAGTGGGCCGTGGGCCAGCCGTGATGTGTATGACATGTTCCCAGCCCTCCCACCGCTCAGGGATCAGAAGGAAAAGCAGATAAACGAGTAGGCAGAAGCAGGCAGGTGCTAGGGTAGAGGGAAGCTTGAGGCACAAGAGAGCTTGGAGAACCCTCCCCAGCCCAGCCTTGTTGGACCGTGGAAGGCTTCTTGGAGGAGGTGTTGTTTGTCCCGATTTTACAGTGTATGCAGCAATTGGAAGGGGAAGGAGTGAGGAAGGAGCTTCCTGCAGGGGTCCTGCCCGGGGAGGGGACACTGAGGCAGGAAGTAGACTGTGCTCTGAGATGAGCATGTACTGTGGACGCACCCACGTCCCACGAACTGTGATTTGGTCAACTCCGATGCTTGAACTTAAGCATGTGTCAGTCCATCAGTGATCTACATTGGAATGCTTATGTATTTTTTTGCTTAATTTAATATGCATATTCAAAATCACATTCAAATGTTGTATCATTACATTACTTTTGCCTACTTGCGTGTATGTATGAAAACATATTTTAAAAATTCTTCTTGTCTGTCTTCAGTGCCCTTGCCTGCCACCCCCAAGCCACTTGCTGAGTCAGCACTTTCCAGCGGCGCATTCCCACCCCTCCCAGGTGCGCTAGTCAGGATATGGCGCGTCTGGAAACCATAGATGCTGCTATTACAGGACACTTTATCCCAAACCCTGGTTCCCATCCACTTAATAGTAGGAGTGTTTACCGTTTTTATGCTAGAGCTGTATCTTTGGGATCCCAACAACATAGCCACAGAGGGTGTTGGTTTTTTAAATTGTATGTAAAAGGCTCATTGACAATAAGAGCCGGAATGAGAAGTTTGAGGCTTCAGGAGAGATGGCTGCTTCTACAGTAAACTTCTTTGCTTCCAGGTTTCCCCCCTATTTAGGCAGCTGGCCTCTGTAAGCCTCTAAGCTCATGCTGATTGAGGTCATGGTCACTTATGTGACTCCCTGGTAGTGATTTTGTTGTTCACGGTCACAATCAAAAGAAACAGGAGTGTTTCAGAGAGATCTGAGTAAATATATGGCAACTTCCTATTTTCTGGGAAAAAAAAAAAACAACCCCTCAGAAACAACTTGTCTTGAATTTAGTGGCATATAAAATTGTCCCATATGCCTGGAGCAGTGGGCACGGTGGAGAGGAATGGGAGACAGATTCCAGACTCTGGAGGACCTTGTGGCTCCATTGCCCGCCCGAGGCTGGTCTCTGAGGTCCCCTCTGATGTGGTGAACCCAACGTGTCATCAGCAGTGCTCCTGTGCTCTCTCTTTCCTCCCCAACAGGGAGCCTCCAGCCTCTTAGAAGAAAGGAAGACAAGGGCACCAGAAATGCCTTAAGATGCCCTTTCCCTGTGATAACTATTTATGAGTTCAGTAAATTCAACTCCCAGGCAGAGTTTGGGGTGAAAGTTGGTGATATAATACAAATAAAAATAGTTGCCTAACTCATGGTGTCCCAGGTCCATGCTTAATAAATATTAGTGGTCCTTATAATGAGATCACTCTGTGGAGTCAGCTTTAGGGTTGCAGCATGGAGATGAGGATCTAGAGAGCCCTTATCCACCCCTGCAAGCATGTTAGAAGCAGGAGTGCAGTGAGCCTCAACCTGGGGCCCAACTGACCAACTAGTGTCAACTTCAGGTGACCCAGGGGTGGTTAGTCATGCTGTCCTTTGGCCAAATATTTCCTCTTATTTAATATGTGAGACATGGAAACAGATAACCCATTCCAGTGTTGACACCATATATATTTGTAAGTTAGAATGTAGTTTAAAAGTGAAGATGTCCACAGTTAATTGGGGTTGGGAAGGTAAGTTTGAATTCAAGGAGGTCTTTAGTTGAGGAATGGGCTGCTCTTGAGCTGGAAGGTGGGAGGGATGGAGAGAAACCAGAGAGCCTGCGGAGCCCCCCACCCCCGCGGGTGCTGTCCACGGTGCTGAAGGGAATCTGCTGAGAGGAACCATGTAAAGGTTTTCATTGGCAACCCCCACATCCTAATTACTCACAACTGCAGGATGATTCTTCAAGACCCCTTTCCTTTTCTTGCATGACACCTGTTTCCAGCAAAATGAACAGGCTAGGGACGCCAGGGTGGCTCAGTTGGTTAAGCGGCTGCCTTCGGCTCAGATCATGATCCCAGCGTCCTGGGATCGAGTCCCGCATCGGGCTCCTTGCTCGGCAGGGAGCCTGCTTCTCCCTCTGCCTCTGCCTGCCACTCCGTCTGCCTGTGCTCGCTCTCTCTCCCTCTCTCTCTGACAAATAAATAAATTTAAAAAAATAAGTAAGATGGTACGTTTTATTTAAAAAAAAATGGACAGGCTCTGCCTTCATACAGAATGGGGTTAGGATCCCAGCTCAGTGACCTACAGAATAGATGACTTGAAGCAAGGGGTTTAGCTTGTCTGAGACCCTCTGTCCTTTTCTGTTTAAATGAGCAAAGCATATTTAACTCCTGAAGGGCTCCTATGGAAAGAAATGATAGTCTCCTTCCATGACCCACGCTTACTCACCTTTCTTCCCTGGACACTATTGGGCTGGCCCAGAATGTCTTACAGTCAAATTATTTTCTAGACTTGGTATCACAGATTCTAGCTCACAGGCCCATTTTTGTCTTAATCTTGAGCATTAAGAGCATTAATGCTCTGTCAGGGTCTTCTTCTCTTTTCTTGGGGCTATTTGCTAAAAGTCTCAACCCATTAAGCTGTGAAGTATTGTTGCTTTGGGAAAATGTTAGCATCGCAATGGGCCATAAGCACAGGAAGGGAGCCAAGCCTGTCCACCTTGCAGGAAAGAACAAGCAGAGACTCAGATTCCAGGCTGAGCTGAGTGTTCTCTCCTGGCTCTATCCTGCCTCCTCTTCTGTAAAGAGTTGATTTCCCTTCAAACACAGAATTTATTTATATAAATAAAGCTTTTAAAAAGAATCTAGATGTCCATCAACAGATGAATGGATAAAGCAGATGTGGTATATATACACAATGGAATACTATGCAGCCATCAAAAGAAATGAAATCTTGCCATTTGCAATGACATGGATGGAACTAGAGGGTATTATGCTTAGTGAAATAAGTCAATCGGAGAAAGACAACTATCATATGATCTCCCTGATCTGAGAAAGTGGAGATGCAACATGGGGAGTTTGGGGGTAGGAAAAGAATAAATGGAACAAGATGGGATCAGGAGGGAGACAAACCATAAGTGACTCTCAATCTCACAAAACAAACTGAGGGTTGTTAGGGGGAGGGGGGTAGGGAGAAGGGGGTGGGTTTATGGACATTGGGGAGGGTATGTCCTATGGTGAGTGCTGTGAAGTGTGTAAACCTGGCGATTCACAGACCTGTACCCCTGGGGATAAAAATACATTATATGTTTATAAAAATAAATAAATAAATAAATAAATAAATAAAAATAAAAGTAGAAAAAAATTAAAAGTATTGATTTTGTACCCAATATAGGGTCTGACTTATTCTAGGTACTTGAAAAATGCTTGTTGAATTAATGGATAAGTGAATGAATGGATGGTTTCCAGTTTTAAGATTCTTACATTGAAGTCAGATGGTCAGACAGACACAATGGGAGAACAAGGTGTTAAGATTAATGAAGATCTACACAAATATCTAGAGGAGGACAAGGAGGAATACAGGCAGAGATGGGATAACGGAAGTTGAATGATTGAGGTGGTCTTCTTTGATGGGTTGGTGTTTGGGATGTTAGAACATGGACGGTTGACATGGTCTAGTTGGTGGTGGTAAGCATTTGCTGGTGTGCATGAGGCAGCCTTGGGAGGAAGAGGGGAGCCAAGCTAAAACAGAAAGTGATAAGAAATCTATATTAAATATTTTTAAAATGTCAAAGGGTATGGATTCATCTGACATTTATGTGTGTTTCGTTTGTTTTCTGTCTTCTAATTCCACTAATAAAGTGATAATAACATACCTGTAATTCTCCATGTTAAATAGCGTCTTCTGTTTGAAATGAGTCTTCATAAGATCCCTGACGGTTTGGTAGAATGTTCTCTTTCATTCTCACTGATGGAAGTCTTCAGGTACAGGGGGGTTATGGACTTGCCCAGGGTTACAGGATCAGGTGGACATTGTCCTAAAAAGGGACCCTGACTGCCTTTTTGGAATCTTCCCACGTGTCCCTCTCACTAGCGTAGTGTGCGTGCGACTGGCACCGTGAGGAACATGTCCGTCCTCTGTTCATTACATTTTTCTCTGTATTTGTCTTATTTCTAGACTTCCTGCCTTCCCCCGGAATACAAACTAGATTTCCTAGCAGCCCCAAGCATCTTGTACTTCGCAGAATGAGCCACAGCCCATTTTCCTAAAGAAACACAATGTACCAGCTGGGCCTTCAAAGAGGATTTCAGGAGGGGTCTATGTACAGAGGCAGGGGTGAGGCCGAGGGCTGCCCCAGCTCCCAGGAAGCATGGCCATAGTGGGCCTGGAAGGAGAAGGGCCAGCAATGGTGTGACTAGAGACAGATTTGGGGTCTGGTTGATCTCTTTTGTGAGACCGTCCCAAGCCCCATCCTTCCCACTTCCCATGAATGTTATTTCTCTTCAGAACTCAGCACGGAGTGTTGGAAATGGGCATCTTTTGGTTCAGCAGCCCTTATCTCTGCTAGAAAGAAATAAACAGCAAGCATTGGTTGAGCAAGTATGTGACTTAGGTACTCATCCAGGCCAGAGTCCTACTATGGGAACACGAATCATCTTAGAAACATTACTTTTCTTAAAGGCTCAGATGTAAGGTTTTCTGATTGAAATGATGGTTAGCAGGTAAGCTGATGATTAATGAGATGTTTTTCATGCTTAGAAACCTAAACCTTAAAAAGCAAACTGTTGCCTAGCAATGTCAATTTCCACCTGAGATCAGATTGCTATGCGTGTCTCACTGGTTCTTCACAGCAACCTTCTGAAGCTCTTTTCATTTGTCATGGGCATTAACTCATCCCAGGATATTAAATAGCTTGAACAAGATCAGCCACCGATTCACGTGAGGCTTGGCTGAGTTCAGCTGACCTCATACAGGTGCACCGTCTCTCACACAGAGTTTACGTGGGTTCTGGTCCCTGTGTGTTGTGCGCTGGGTTTACTTTGGAATTAGAAAGGTAGCAGTTTGCAAACCACAGGTGTAACATTGACTGTGGTGTGTGGGCCAGCGTCCTAATCAAACTCTTTCACATTGATGCATCAAAAACGTGTAAACATCCACACACAGCCGGGTCAATGACGGTTATCCATAGTTCACATCAGATCCTAGTGAGTTAGGACAAGCCTTTGTTTTTGGAGGCTGAGAATTTTGAAATTGTGGATGAAAGGGTATGATCCCATCTCAGCTTCCTTCTACAGGAAATGGCAAACATTCCTCCCTTGTACTCTTCCCATCAAAGTCCAGAATGACAGGTGCAGGGGAAGGGGTACAGCCACAATGGCTAACTAACAGGTAGAGCCGGGCCAGGCTGTGTCAGGATGGCGCTCAGAGCACGTATTCCTGTTTTATGAACACACCACCTCTGACCTGGCTGCCATGTGGCTACCTCCCTTTGTAAATGAAGAAACTAAAGCCCAGGGAACTTGTCACTTTCTTGAGTCAACTGTGAATAGGTGTTGAAGACAGGACTGAGACCCACACTCTCTGAACCCCTGTGCTTGAAGGGAATGGTTATGGCTCAGTCATTCTTGCCTCTCCCAACCCTTGGAGAAGTGGCTGGGGAAATAGAGGTACTTGGCAAATTATTGGTAAATTATTGGTGATTTGGGACCTGATCTGAAATATGGGTATGTAGTCAAATCTGAGGTGAGGTCAGGATGGGGACATGATGAGGTCTGGAGAAAGCTCAGCAAAATTTGGAACTGTGGTCACATGGGAGGTGCCATCTCGTTATAACCACATTTGGAGGCATAATCAAGGTTGGGGCCTGGTAAGCTTTGAAAGGTTCATGATGAGCATTGCTGGATATGTGTGTGCAGGTGGCCTGGGTGGGTGATGGGCTGCCTGGGTCATGGGGGGACATGCGGAGTTCACGTGGCAGGAGAGACGCTGATGGATAGTGCAGTCAGGATGGTGGGAGGGGGCATAATTCCTTTTGTGTGCTGGCTCTGTCCCGCCCAGAACTGACCTCATAATCTTATTTTTCTTCTCTCTAGGGGGACCGAGGGGCACCTGGGATCCCTGGCTCTCCTGGCAACCGTGGCGACCCAGGCATGGGGGTGGCTGGCCCTCCCGTGAGTCTTTATTCTTCCAGAACTTTCTCCCCTCCCTAGAGCCACACGGCCACTCCCTGCTGGCTCCCTGGCCTGCCTGCAAGGACTCTAACCGAGGAGTGTGTCACTGGTCCTCGAGTCAGTCGGGGGTACAGATCTGTCCACTGGCTTTGTTCTAGAACTTGGTGTACTTCGAATGTGAATAAGGAGTTTTGAGGGGACCAAGACTTGTCTGATTGAAAGAGGAAAGCACAAAACTCATTAAAATTAAAAAAGAAAAACATGACTCACTGGGCAAACTTTTGCAAATCTGTGGTATAGCCAGTGAAACCGAATTGTCCGGGGAGGGGTGTGATGTGGGAGAGAGAACGTGCTTTCGTGTATTTAGCCAAATGAAGTCCACTACCCTTCTGCCTCCAGTTAGGATCAGGTGAGGACATAAATAGAGTCAAGGAAGGTTTTAATATAGTCCCTAAAATGAAATTCGTGATGTGGTCCTCCCATTGGTAGTGTGATGAACGAGTCACGCCAGTCTGACTGACGTGAGTCTGCAGACTTCTTAGAGGTGGTGATTTCGGGAGTTCTAAGAGATTGCAAGGACCAGGGGTGCCCGGGACCCTGCCCAAGTTGAAGATAGATATTATTTTCAACCAGCCTCTACCTGAATATCTCTAGAAATAGAAGACATACTCCTTTCAAAGCCAGATGTACTGGCTTTGAAATTTAGACACTTATTTCCATAGAGAAGAGACATTTACTGGAGACTTTTTCTCATCGAGAATCGGAATATGGTCTTCTGTGTCTTCTATCCATTGCTTCTGATTCTTCCCTTTGTACCACAAAAAGTACACCTCCTGCTCTCTTTTACTGAATTACAGCCTTCAGAATTTAAGGCTTGTTGTCAGTCCTGGTGACTTATCTTCTGATTTGGTCTGTCCTTTGCTGAATTCACACAGTAAGTTAATAATGCACCTGAAAATTGTATTGACTTTTTTCTTTTCTTTCTTTCTTCCTTTCTTTCTTTTTAAGAGAGAGAGAGAACAGGGAGAGGGGCAGAGGGAGAGAAAGAGAGAGAATCCTAAGCAGGCTCCACACCCAGCATGGAGCCCAATACAGGGCTTAATCCCAGGACCCTGAGACCATGACCTGAGCCTAAATCAAGAGTTGGCCAATTAACCAACTGAAACACCCAGGCACCCCTCTGGGGTCTCTTTTGTAAAGACACTAATTGTAGTCATGAGGGTCCTACTCTCATTACCTAGTCATCTCTGGAAGCCCCCATTTCCAAATACCATCACAAGGGGGTTTGGAGTTCAATATAAGAGTCTGGGGGAGATGCAAACATTCAGTCTGTAGCACTGTCTTACTATTATTTAAAAGAAGCTCAAATACCCAGTCCTTTTTTTTTAATTTTTTACAATTTCTTTTCAGCATAACAGTATTCATTGTTTTTGTACCACACCCAGTGCTCCATGCAATACGTGCCCTCCCTAAAACCCACCACCAGGCTCCCCAACCTCCCACCCCCTGCCCCTTCAAAACCCTCAGGTTGTTTTTCAGAATCCATAGTCTCTAATGGTTCACCTCCCCTTCCAAATTCCCTCAACTCCCTTCTCCTCTCCATCTCCCCATGTCCTCCGTGTTATTAATGCTATTACTAAGCATCATAATATTCACGCTACCCCGATTAGCATTGCTTAACCCAGAAATGCGGTCTAACTCTGCCCCATTTGGGGTGAACCCAGCATGAACCAGAGCAGCACATGGCCCCAGTCTCAGCTTGGTTTTGCATTCAAGAAATGCAGACCATAGTCAAAAACAACTAAAGAAACACCACTCTTCATTTGTCTCTCAGATACTTTGAAGGGGAAATGTGGATTCTTCCCCATAATATCACTTGTCAAGCAGAAACCTCCTTTCCTTCCCTCTGTGGTCCTCTGAAACCCCAGCACTGGTCTTGGGCACCTCACTCTGTCCTCCAAATCTCCAGGGCATCCCCCATCATCTACCCCTGCCCCTATCTTGCCTCATTGGCTCCCCACCAGAAGTGAATGCCTCCCTTCTATCACACCCCTAGCAGTGGGACACCTGTCTTCTCAAATGTCCCCAGAAACCATGGATGGAACAGGTTTATGGAATCCCCC
Organism: Mellivora capensis; assembly: GCA_004024625.1. Lineage (NCBI taxonomy): Eukaryota > Metazoa > Chordata > Mammalia > Carnivora > Mustelidae > Mellivora > Mellivora capensis. The sequence continues at coordinate 47,236 of PISX010010102.1, forward strand.
TGGGAATGTCTAGAGTTACTTCGTTTTTCTTAAAAGAAAGTCTCAGGGAGCACAGTCCCCCGGCCCCCCACATGATTATATCAACTTTGTCTTCGGCTATTTTTTTCAGTCTTTTGGTACCTGGAAGGAACACTCTGGCCAAAGATTGCTGTGAAGAAACATAGTATTTCAGACTCCTTCCCATGGGGAGAATTCTGCTGAAATTCTCCTCCTTCTTTCCCGAATCTGCCGGAGTGAGGATTCTGCTTCTTGCAAGACTTACCCCTAGACTAGAAGACTTTCTGCAAGGGAAGCTGTGAGCTGTTTGTAGGCCCCATTGTCACTCAGTAGGGCTCTGTAGGTCCCGGCCTGCTCCCTAAGGACTCACGGTATCAAGCCCTGAATCAGAAAGCCAGTGGGCAGAGGTGGACCCTCTCCGTCCCCCCTCCAGGTTTAGAGCTGCCTGAAATCACCATGAAATATGTTCGTGCCTAAGCGATTCCACCTGAAAAGTAATTGGCTGGCTGCACCCCAGGAGCTGTAAATCAGCCTGGTATTGTCTTTCCTCCACTTCAACTTATTATGAGGTTCTGTGGTGGACACAACCTTACAGAGTTTTCATAAATCTTGTCTTTGGCCTTTTGCCTAGGTGCCTGTTGGCCCAGGATTCTGCACAGAGGATGCAGGGGTGCCCTGAGAGTCAGAGGAGGGGAAGAAGGGGTGATGCCAGGGATGTGGGTCTGCTGGGGACACCACTGCCCCTTCACGGGAACGTGGCCATGAGTGGTGTGTGTCTGGCTGGGAGCCAGGTGTAGAAGCACGGACACCCCACTCACCACCTCCTGGAGTCCCCTGAAAGTTGCCGAACCACTAGCTGAAGGCTGGATTCTGCAGAAGCCTCTGTTGAGAATAGGGTCCAAGGGGCAGGAGTTTATTTGGGAAATGCTCCAGAAATCACCACTTAGAGCATTACGTTGTAGGGAAAGGGGGGGGGCGTGTTCATGAGCAGGCTTCCATAGTAGACAACTAGGGCTCCCCTCCACAGACAGCCCGGGAGGTGTGGGCACACGGCGGAGCTGTCATCTGACAGGGGTGCGAGGCAGGGGTGTTTGTGTGCCCATTCCTATTGGCCAGTGGATGAAGGCTGCTTGTTTGGTGGGGGCGACTCTCAGGAGCTCCCTGCCTGCCCTGCCCTTGGGCCAAGGGTGGTCCTGTGGCTACGGAAAGCCCAGGATGTTGCCAGGTTCCTGTTTGTGCAGGGCATTTAGAGACGGGCACTGACTGTGTCTTCTACATCGCTGTTTTCCCGGGAAACAGTCTGAGCTTCACAAGGCGGAGTGACTTGGCCAATGTCCCATAGCTAGTCCAGCGCAGGATGCACATCGCTTCCCATATCCTCCCAAGCCAGTTCTCTTCGCCTGTGGCTTTGGCAGGCTGAGCAGGATTATTCATTTCCAGGATCAGCTTAGAAGTTACTCCTCACATCCTTCCTCCCGGAGCGTGATGCTCTGGGGCCTTTGGCATCCAGGAGCAGTGCCGACCCCCTGGAAGGGAGCCCTGGCTTTCCCTGCCAACCTGTGCGCCTTCACTGGACAGGGGCGCAGGTGGGGAAGCAGTGGCTGGGAGTGTTGGCCTCTTACTTCAAGGCATTAACAAAAAAATCCCTTTAATCTCCAGGTTGTTTGTGATCTGCTTTAGCTAGGTGTTAAACTCTTAGAAATGATCCAGCCTAGGCCTGAGGGCAGATCAAATTGCCATGAACCTCACTGAATCTAGGCGCTCAAGGCCAGCCAGGGTGGGATTCCCACTGACAGCTGGGCTCCCCGAGACTCGGGCCTTCCGGTTTTATGAGCTTCTTCATGGGTCGAGTACCAACAATTTCTGCAGCCACAACAGGGGTGTTGGGAGGTGACAACACAGTCATATCGGTAATGACATCCGGCGCCTGCCTTGGATCTTTGGATCCCGCCTTTCCTTCCCCTGCCTGGACTCTCTCGTCCTGATGCCTCCCGTGGGTAGGCAGAGACGCACACTGGACAGGACTGGCTCGCTGTTAGATTGACAGCCTGATGGAAGAAGGAAGTGTGGAGCTGATTATGTGCAATAAAAGTGTGTCAGGATCCTTACAGAGGTGTTTTTTGAACTCCCCATCCTGGAGGGAATAATTAGACTAGAGATGAAAGCTGCTTAAAGGTGAAGAATCCCAGCCGGTATGCCGGTCGGCCTGCGGGGGGCAGCAGCGAGCAGGGCATCCACACCAGGCGGGTCCCTCTCTCCTTTTCAGGTTCCAAATGAGATGGAGAGGGCGATGCCACTTGCCTGAAGTGACACTTGGGATGTGACAGAGCTAGGGTTTGCCCCCCCCCCCCGCCCCGCATTCTGACAAGCTCTTGGCGGGGCAGAGATAGTGATGAGTTCATGCTCAGGAGTCTTTTCCGGAGACAGCCTCTTCCCAAGTCTGGAATTTGTTAATTTAATTGTTTAACACATCGCGCAGTCCCGTGTTTCCTGTACATCCATAATTGTGCCTGGAGCTTTGATCGGATTCCGGCTTGATGTTGCTGGCAAGACTTCACAGGGAGTGTGCTCTTCCTTTAGGAGGCACTGGGGTCTGGTGGTCTCTCTCCTTGTGATGTTCACACTCTTTGATGTCCAGTGCTTAGATCAATTAGCACATCAAGGTTTGCAAATTGATGCCTTTCTTGTCCTACCAGTTCTTTTTTATCTATCTGCTAGAATAATTCTAGAGGCAGGAGAGGTCCCTCAGTTACAATAGACATACCCAGTGGTACAACTCATGTGGGAGGCAGGATAGGAATGGATGTTCCAGTCTTTCCCTTCAATTATTGTCACATAATGACTCAATTCCCTTGCATCTTGCAAAGATGGTTAACTCGGTCTTTTGGTTTTCATCAGTAATTTTGAACTCCTGGATTCAAGCACGTTTGATGTGTTTCCTTGTAGTCTGGTTGTGTTTCCCTTTGATGTCCCTTTGTCTCAGCTGATGCCAGTAGGAGCTTATCCCGTTGACCCTGAGTGCCTTTGACACAAGCCTAGAAACCTTTGATAGTGTCCTTGCTCTCTGGAAAGACGTGGTGAGCTAGATTTGTGTGCCTTTCTTGTCCCGATCTGCAAGCAGTCATTTCTCCAAGGAACTGTGTTTCCTTCTGGTGGAAAATGGTATCAAAGGCCAAGATCCGTGCGTTGGGGTGAAGTCACTCTTGAGCAAACATATGCGAGAGCATAATCTTGGAAAAGAGGGTGTGGTTGGTGCTGACTTGTTTAGACTTCAGATTTAGAAATGCCATTGTATAATCTCTCCTCCTCAACACTTTGATATTTCTTTTTTTTTTTTTTAAGATTATGTGTGTATTTGTTTGAGAGACAGCACGAGTAGGGAAGTAGGGGGAGGAGCAGAGGGAGAGGGAGGGGCAGACTCCCCACTGAGCAGGGAGCCCGATGCAGCGCTCCATCCCAGGGCCCTGAGATCATGACCTGAGCCCGAGACAGTTGCTCACTGACTGAGCCTCCCAGGCGCCCCAACACTTTGATATTTGTTAAACATGTACTGACAGAATAGTTGTGGGGATGAGCCAGGCACTGAGCTTCCTGGCTCTCTCCCTAGAACATCTTTTTGACTTCCCATCACTCAAGGCAAGGTGGCCGTCTAGCTTTGTATTGCATTTGAGGAGACGGAAGCTCAGAGAGACCAAGTGATTCCTTCAAGGTCCAGCAGCTAACACTTGATAAGGCTGAGATGTGAAACGAATGCCTTTTTGACAACAGAATCCATCTTTCATATGTGGATTTTATATTAGATGATGTAAGGCAGGACTCTGGACCTCGATCGCATGACCGAGTTAAGTGCTTGAGGTCATGATCATGGCGTGTTCATGGCGTTTCATCTGGAACCAAGGGTGCCTTTGAAGTGACCTTGCAGCATTCCCCTTGCCTGTCATCAGTTGTCCTAGGTCCTTTGCTTGAGGCATGAGTGTGGTCTCAATGGGGGACGGCTTTGAAAGGAGCAAACGTCAGACGTGTGTGTGTACTGTTGACTGTCACCTGGATGGAGCCCCTGAGAAGTAATGCTGGGTCAAATGGACCCCAGTTGAAAGTGGGTCTCTAGTCTTCCCTGACTAGTTGCCTGACTTACCTGCTTGCCCTCAGGGCCCTGGAGACTTCCCCTGCTTTCTTCACGTGCTCAGCTGTGCTCTTAAAATGTGGCTTCGTTGGTTTTATCAGGCCTTCCTGAGATGTTATCTAGTAGGTGGGCTTTTCGGGGACCTGGCTTGTTATACTGCCAGAAACCGGTACATTTGTGTGAGTTCCTTCTTCCTCTTGGGAATATCTGGGGCAGTTCTCCTGGGCTCTGCTGCAGGGAGACGAAGGGTACGCTCCACTGAGCAGGAGGTGGGCTAACTCCACTGTCGAGTGACTCCTGGGGTGGCTGGGGCAGATCCCGGTCTCCTCTGACCTCACTCTGGTCATCGGTGAAAATGAAGGGTGCTGATACCCGATTCCCAAGTTCTCATGCTCTAAAATGTTCATTCTGATGGAGTGCCATTTCCGGTGCTCTATGGTGTCCTGGCTACCACGGGGTACTGGGCTGGGTGCTGAAGACAGTGCTGAGCAAAGGGCTTAGTGCCCACCTGACCACACACGTGTAGTCGTTGAGTGGGACAGGACAGATGGCTGAGAAGGGATGACAGTCTTAGGCACTGTGTCCTAGGTGGGGTGCATGGAGGGGTTAGGGGACCATTTCTAACGAGTATCCTGGGAGGAGCCAGGGAAGGCTTTCAAAGGTGGGGACATCTCAGCTGAGAACCAAAGTGTGACAAGAATGTGTCCAGGTAGAAGGGAGAATCATCCATGCAGAAGTATAGCATAGGGCAGACTCGGGGCAAGGGAGCATTCCACTCACAGCAGGATCTGAACCCATACACTCATGATTTAGTCTGTGGCCACATCTTAGATGCAATATCTAGAAGCCAGATTCTAAGCTGAGGGTTTAGAGGGCAGACCCTTGTGTGTGTGTGTGTGTGTGTGTGTGTAACCGAGAGAGAGAGAGAGAGAGAGAGAGACACCCCCTTTTAGGAGTTGGGGGTCATAATCGTGGTATCAGTGAAAGCAGGCCACGTCGGGGAGTCTGGCCCTGAGTGTGCCCCCAGCCTGTCCCAAGCAGGAGGGAGGCACCACCTGAAGATTCTGGGCTGCGGGGTCCCACCCTGCACCAGAGCTACGAACTGGAGGAGCTCAGGTGTCAGGAACCAAGTGGGTGCCAGGATAGGGTGGCACCTGTTCGGAGACAGATGGAGAAAGCTCCAGGGAGACCTGCATGGGCAGATCTCCTGGGTGGGTTGAGCAGACGTGACTGTGGCTAGAAGGTTGGGGGAGTCAGCTGCCCCTCCAAGGACAGTTAAAGACCTGCCTTACGAATGAACGCGACAGCATGTTTAAAGAAACATTTCATTCTGACTCGACTTATTTAACGCTTTGTTTGTTTGTTTGTTTCTTAGGGCCCTTCTGGACCACCAGGAGACAATGGGCCCCCGGTACAGTATGAGTAAAATGAAGGGCTGGGCGTAATGGGGAAGATCTGTTCTAATGAAATCAGTTTTAAAGCAGAGGGGCCAAACTCACGAGGTTTCTGCAAATCCCTAGCATGAAACAGTGCAGACTCTCTAGGATATCAATCATCCATCTCTGGAATGATAGTAGGAAGGGCCTGGGTGGTCCTCTAATCCAGCGTGCCCATGCTATAGCTGGGCAGACTGATGGGCTTTCCTTTTGGGCATCTCCATGTTACAGGACAGTGTGGTTTGATGACTCTCATTCCCAGCAGAACTAATTTTGAATCCTGGCTTCACTAGCCCCCAGCCTTTCTCCTGATCAAGGGAGGGATCTCTCTGAATCTGGAAAGCAAGCCTGGTTAGACCCCTGGGCCATTGTGGTGGTCCAAAGGGCTCAATGCTGGGAAGCAATGGGAGGGCTCAGGAACCGCTGTCCTTAGGAGAAGCCACCACTGATGAGAAGCACAGTGTGCGTGTTCGCTAGTAAACGTGACTTTCTATGCGCTGATCAGCTGCAGGCTAGCACCTGTGATGACAGACCTTACGTGTAAAATTCTGAGCGCTCTGGTAATTTCCGAACTAAGAAAATGGGTTTGTATACCCATTTTTATAGAGTAGGAGGCCCAGAAGAGTTCATGGAGAGCCATCAGACTTCAGAGCGAGTTATTGTAGCATAGAAATAGGGTGCAGGATGTGGGGGATGGGGCTCCTCTGGAGGGGTCATGGAGGGGACGTCTGGGAGGTCTCAGAGTGGCCGGGTAGCACCATCCCAGCCCCGGCTATCACAAAGTGCGGATTCCCACCTGCACATCCACTTCAGGAAGATTCCCACAAGAAGCAGGATCCACGGTGAAAAAGACATGCATGAGAATTCCTGATATTGTTCAGAAAGTTTCAACAGAATGGGTGTGATTTTTTAATGAAAAATAATAGCTGTCCTCTGAGCACCGGGCACGGTGCTGAGCCAGCCACCGGACGTGCAGGGGTGAACCACGGCGCGCTCATTGCCAGAGCCGACCCTTCCGCTCCAGGAAGGAGACCCCACACGGGGCCTGGGCAGGAGGGCTCAGAGTCAAGGTGTTCCAGAATGTTCTGTGTGTGTAACGCCCACCTCCACAAGCATGGGCGACATGAGTAAGCGCTGAGTGGGGAGTCTGGGCGCACATTATTGTATCAGATTCCTCATAGTAACAGGTCATTTGTACAACGAGAACCGACTGGTGCCAAGGAAGGGGGGGTCGAATTTTGCTTAAACTGTTGGCAAGTGTCTTTCGTTCTCTTTTCCTCAGGGACCCCGAGGCTTACCTGGATTTCCCGGCCCCCAGGGACCCGCCGGCCAGGATGTGAGTACAGAACAGCAGTATCTGCTTAGCTACAGTTCTTCTAGAACCCTCCGGAAGCCCGCCTGCCCCCACCTCCCAGCTGCCCTTGACCAGGAAACCCCCAGAGGAGCAGTTCTCCTCCACTCATCCCTGCCTTCTCCCCATTTGTAGACTTTTGTCTTGCTCGGGAGCTATGATTTTGTACAGTCTCGTTTCCCTCCTCATGCTTTTATGCTTTGCTTTCAGACCTTGTTAGCTCCCAGGCATCCCAGACAACGCCTCCCAGTTGTTTGGTCGTTTTCCTTACATCCTTAGCAGGTCATTCCGGCTCAGAGCCGGTGACGTGGACTTGTTGTCCACAGGCTTGTTCCTGACCCTTCCCTGCAAGGGCTTTCTCCCTTCATGGGAATCTCAGACTTACCTGACGCTCAGAGGATTGCGTCCCTTCCCACATGGTGACAGTGGCAGTCATCTCTTACCTCCTGCCAGGCTTCTGCTTCCACTTCGATAGAGCTGAGCTCCATGAAGATAGCACCATGTGGCTTATGCATCTCGAGGTCCCTGATGCCTGGCTGCATGCCAGGTGCTTGGGTGTCGCTCACTGTATATTCTGCCCCAGTGGTTGGATGGCAGCAATGACTTTCTGAGGCACAGCTGTCTGACGACATGTAGCAGTACTACTTCTTAGACACGCGTATCTCCATCTGTAGTTTCAGCTCACTAGAGGCAGGGATGACACATCATCCTGCCCTTCTCTTCCTTGGTTCTATTTCAGAGGAGAAAGTTACCCTCTAGAACCTGTCCCCGTCTCTTCTCATTTCCCCGCCCCACTCTCAATGCGACAGTCTTTTTTTTTTTTAAGATTTTATTTATTTGACAGAGAGAGAGATCACAAGTAGGCAGAGAGGCAGGCGGGGGGTGGGGGGAAGCAGGCTCCCTGCTGAGCAGAGAGCCTGATGTGGGGCTCGATCCCAGGACCCTGAGATCATGACCTGAGCCGAAGGCAAAGGCTTAACCCACTGAGCCACCCAGGCACCCCTCAATGCGACATTCTTATAACCAGCCCTCCTTCCAGAGCTAGTCCTTCCATCTGTGTTTGGAGAAGGATGGTGGAAATTTAAGATAGGGGTGTGTGTGTGTACGCGCACAGGTACACACTCTGTGAGCATGCCTCATTTTTTGTTTTGCATTTTGGGTCAGAATTTCAGGAGAGATGGCTTATTCTAAATGTTTGCCACAGTAGGATATTTTCTGGGAAGACTTGAGTGTCCAGCTGAGACCGGAAAGCAGACTTTTTTATTGGTACCAGTCTTCACGGTTGGGTGAATTTTTTTCCCACCCAGTTACGCGTGGCAGACAGAAGTTGGGGGTCGGCATGGGCAGAACGGCTGGTGATGATGTGCTTATTAGCACAGTTAACCTCTCCTGTTTCTCTTCTCTTAGGGCGTACCAGGAAATCCAGGAGAAAGAGGGCCTCCTGGCAAGCCAGTATGTCATCTCACAGTTCTGGATGAATAGTAACTCTCAGTCAGGGCTCCTGTGAGAATAAAACACAACTCAGATGGTCCGAGAGGCTGAAAGAGGGACTTTTTACAGAGCCGTGGGCAGGGGCTGACCTCAGATGCTGGGGGGCCCCAAGATAAGCCACAGTGGGAGGCCAACAGGACCATAACCTGTTCCTGGTGCCAAGTGAGAGCACGAGGGTGGGGCAGGGCTCCAGGAGGGGCTGGAGTTGTGGGTGTGGTATGTGGCTGGGGTTGTGGCTGTGGCCCAAGAGCTGGGCCAGAGGCACGGAGCAGGGTCTCCCCAAGTCTAGTTTCCTGATGGGGCCTCTCCTCGCCCACCTCAGCCAGGGCCTGCAGGCAGTGAGCCCCACAGCACGCTCCTAGGGTGAGGCCTCCCTGGCATGGAACAGGACAGGGAAGAGTAGAGAGCAGGGCTGGGGTGAGCAAACAGACCCCAGCACGCACCCCAGGCTCCTAACTGGCCCATTTCCTCCCCCAGTCCAGGGATGTCCAGGGATGTCTGCCCTGCCCAGTTGCCCTCTTGGCACAGTGGCGGAAACTCTTTCCTCTCCTCGGGGAACAGTGGAAGCCAGGGGTGCTGGGAAGGGGCTGGTCCTGAGCGCACACCCCTTGGTGGTCTAGCCCAAGGCTTCCCCGGGCTCCGGCAGGAACATGTTTAGCTCCCCTGATTGACTTCCTGTTGCCAGAGATGGCCCAAGTCTTGACTAAGTGACCAGGCCACGGTGGGAGGGACGGGGCTCTAGGGAACGAATGGTGAGGATGAGCCATATGGGCGGGCAGCAGCGCAGACCCGGGAGAAGCTGGTCCGCACTGAAGGATGTTTGTCTGGGAGGGAAGAGCTGGTGGCGTCAGGACTGGGCACTCTGAGGCCTCGGCGGGACCGACTGTAAGTCAGGCTCTGAGGCCAAGATGCTCGCCTGGCAGAAGCTTCACCTCCGCACCTGACGGTCAGAGTCTCCCCTGCAGGCCCGGCCCGCTGCCCGACCCAGACAAGTGTCCGAGGCAGAGGTCCCCCGGGTGCCGACAAGGGTCGCACCCTAATCTGGTTGCTGGGCACAGCAGAGACCTGGGTGGAGACCCTGGTCTGTTTGGAAAGGTCCTGGAGGACCTACCTGTGGGACGAGTGGAAGGTCACGTGACAGGCTAGGGATAGCTCACTGACCTCCTTCCTCCCTGGGAAGCCAGCTCTGCGGCAGGCAGACAGCGAGGCCCACAGAAGCCATATCCTTAGCCCAGTGCAGGACCCTGGTGCAGTAGGGGGAGAGCGAGGTTCAGACCAGAGGCTAAGCGGGGGTTCAAATGACCTTGGCCAGGTCTAGACCTTGACAGCTCTCTGCAAAGAAAAGTCTGCACAGTCTACTGACAATGTGGACAATGGTGACCTGCAGAATCTGGAAGGAGGGAGGGAGGAGGAGGGAGAGCGGGAAAAGGAGGACAGAAGGAGAATAAATAGGTATGTTTCCGATCACCTTTAAATTCACGGAACGCACTGCCCACAAATGGTCCCAAGTACAGCCCAGTAGGTATCAGGGTATGTCTGCTCGTGCGGGTCAGAGGAGTCTTTTTTCAGGGGCCCCAAGATACCCGCAGGCTCACTGATTCACTGGGAGGACTCCCCGGGAGGACCATCAGAACTCAGGAACTCTGAACAGCTGGTTCCAGAGGGAGGACACAGGTGGCAGCTGGCCCAGAAAGATACGCAGGCAGAGCCCCTGGGAGACTAGGCCCAGAGCTTCCAGCCCCCTCCCCAGGGGACTTGTGGGGACAGTTCATTCCCCAGCCATTTCTGGGATGGAATGTCTGAGAGGGGGGTAGGTGCTGGGGGGTGGCAGGGGGAACATGATGTGTTGCAAGTGACGGACGCTCACCCAAGCCTCGTCAGGTGGGGTGTCCGAGGGCTTAGGGGTGACCTGTCAGGAGCTGGCAGGGCCAGACCTCCTCTGCAGTGAGCAGGTTTGGACGCCCCCGGCTAGCTGACTTCAGCCTGTCCCCCACAGTCCCTGCTCCTTGGGGTAGAGAGCGGGACCCGGAGGGTTTCCCCAGTGCTGCTCCCACAGAATTCCCGTGCTGGGAATCCCTGTTGAGAATTGGGCCCCTAGAGTCTGGGGGCCGGGGAAAGGCAGACTCGGCGGACCCCAAAGGGGCTGTTGGATCTGTGAACAGCACGGCACTGTCCCACCTTGAGTCAAGAATCTGTTGCCTCCCTATGAGTCAGCCCCCGCCTTTCCAGCAAGGGTCCCCGGCAGCTGGCAGAGTGGTACCCGGGAGGGCGGGAGGGGCCCCAGGAGGGCAGGGACTGGCTCATAGAGCCTGCGCAGTTCCCACCCCTTGTTCTTCCAGCTGCCATCCATCATGCCTGAACTGATCTGCCCCATGTGAGCTGCTCCCCAGGGCCCGGCACGGCAGGCGGCTAAGCAGCCGGTGTCCATCACCCCCAGGCACTACCGGCCACAGACCCCTTCCGTGAATCGTGTGCCTTCTCATGCCACCTACCCTGTGACGTTTAGGGAAGTGGGTCACAATGACACATTCACGAAACTCTTCCCCGAGGCCACATTGTACCTAGGCTGGACGTCTGCCTCTGTGAGTGCTCCCGGCCATGTGGTCTAGTGGGGCTGCTCTGGGCTCCACAGGAGGCTCCCAGAACAGCACAGAGACATCCCAGCTAATACAGCGCCAGCAGCTTGAATGCGGCCCGGTTTGAGGAATACAGATCCTCCACGGTTATTAACTTCCCAGGGAAGAACATAAGGCTTCAGGATAAAACCTCCTCCTGCTTTTAAATTAAAGTTTCAATAAACAATATTGCAGAGGTTGGCCTTCCTCCAGAGGGTCTCGCTCAGAACTGGTGGGGGGTCTGGGCTTCAGCTGGAGCAGGTGTACACAGAGTGAGCTCTGCCTATGGGGCTGACACCTGTAGGCACCACCAGATGGAGTCTGCCAGCCCCAATCTTGGGGCTGTGTCCTAGCCCAGAGGGTCGATAAAAGGCCCCGTGCACAGAAGCTGCAGGAAAATGCACACACCTGCAATCACTGTAGAGGTTTTCCTGACATGATGCCAAGGTTGCATGGCTTTGCTTAGCTTTGCTTTGCTTAGCTGTTGGGTGCAGCAGAAGCCCTGGGGGGTTTGAGAGCCAGGAAAATTGTGTTGGTTTCAGCATCCCCAAGATGCCAGAGTCAATCCATAATTCATAAGGCGAAATGCAATCTTAATCAGAAGACATCAGCTCCTGCACATTCACTTGTGGCCACAGGCTTCCTATATTCTAGAGGAAAATCTAACACTTCCTCTGGAGAATGGATTCTCTGGCACTCTTCCCTTGCTGTGAAATTTAGAAGTTTGCAAAATACCCTGTCAATCTACTCCATTTCTACCCAAGAATTCCCTCTCCCCTACAGCGTCTGCCTGTTAATTATGTCTTTCCTTCCGGCTATGTGTTCTTATACCCCTGTGTGAACCCAGTCTGCATTCCACCTTGGGGTCCAGGCTGGCCATAATCCTAACACAGCACCCTCCAACTAGATGGGTTTGAATGTGAATTTGGTGACCTGCGGACTTCTACATACCTTTAGAGGCTTTGTGATTACTCCTGATTACTTTGTGATTACTCCTGAAAGAAGTCTCTTTCCCAGAGTTAGACACCTACAACCTGTATGATCAGATGAGGTTTAGAATGCAATTCCACCTGGAAGAGCTGAACAAGTGGCTTCAAATTCATACTAGGTTGTGAATGACTGATAGCAACAGCTGTTACCCACCTGGGGAATCCAGGACAGTTTTTCCCTTGGCCTTCCACAGTACCTGCAACCTATCAGGTTTTGATGGGGGGTGGAAAGAAAAGACCACCAGGTAAAAGGGCCAACAGGAGGAGACTGGGGACCAGGAAGGCTGATGTTTGTTAGTCATGGGTAGACCTGGCAGCTTGAATGGTTGCTGCTTTCGAAGTGACTTCTTCTCATGCCTCCCTGGCTTGGGACGTGGACAGAGCTGTTTGCATCCACCCTACACTTTGAAGGCCTTATGCTGCCTGAACAAGGATGGGGGAGGTGCTGTATGCATGCCTGTGGGTACGTCTGTATTTACTTATTTTTACTTTGGCAGGGTCCCTCCTCACTACTGTCTCCCGGGGACATAACTCTCTTGGTTAAGGTAAAAGCATGAAGTCCATGTGCATGCATTTGGAAATGGTGGGGGGCGGCATTTCAATTAGTTACGGCATATTTGGTTTGAGCAACCGTGTGTTAATATCCATAACGACATTAACAGCAGTATTTGTCCAGAACTCGCCATGCCCAGCGATGTGCTAAATTCTCTGTCTCATCCGGCAGCCACTGGCCACATGTGTCAGTTTAGCTTTAAGTTAATTAAAATTAAATACAAGTAAATACAACTAAAAATTCACGTCCTTGGTCCCACTAGCCATAGTCCAAGTACATGATGGCCAGATGTAGCTAGAGCCTATCTTAGTGGACAAGGCAGATACAGAGCATTTCCTTCCTCCTAGAAAGTTCTCTGTGTAGGGCTGTGCTAAATGCTTGGTGTGCATCTCTTACCTAATTTCCATGATTACTCTCCAAGGTTGGTACTCTTTGCGCTGTTGCTCTGCACAGAAGGACCGGGAGGCACTGGGGATCAGTGGCTTTCTGGGAATGCAGTCCAGTGTTCACCGATTTCAGAGACTGACCCTTAACCCCACACAAGGCTGTCGTATGTTCTAAAAAGCAGTCATAGGCAGAGTCAAACAACTTGGGTATACATCTTCCTGGTGAAAGGATAAGGGCACAGGACAGGGAAGTGAAGGTCACAGCTGGGCCCTTTGGCCAGGAAGGAGAGCAGGTCTGGGTGCAGACTTCGCTGGTTTTCAGAACCTGTTCACCTTGTCCATGAACACTAAAGGCCCTGAGAAGCTGGGCGTCCCTCTGCCAAGATTGGGCGAGGACTGTTAGGTGCCCAGGTCCCTCGCCCGTGGGCCTCGGGCTTAAAATGAAGGAGGGCTGGAAAGGCTGTGAGCAAGACAGTCGGGTAAGGTCTGTGTTTGAGAAAGAACCCTCTTGCTGAGGTGAGTAGGGAGGACGCTTTTGCTGGCTCTGCATCAAGCCTTTGTCTTAATTTAGGGTGAAGCTTGGCATTTGTGTGATCAGCTCTTTCCTCATTTCCTGTGTTCCGAACAAGCACTTGGGTTATGTCAAAGTCACAGAGCTCATGCCTGGGAGGGAGGGAGTGAAACAAAAGAGAAAAGAAAACCTTTTCAGAGGAGCCCGAGATTTTTCATCTCTGTACACAATGAAATGCCTTGGTGGAAAGCTATATATTTTAGTTTTTTTTTAAAGTAGTAATAGACAGTCTTTCCTGATTTTAACTGACAAGAGAAGACTTTTTCATAGTCAAGGACATGACAAAAAATCATTACCTATTGATTAAATTCCTTGTTCATTGGAGGCTTTTATTAGTCTCAGTCATTTCTCATAATTCCACTGCCCTAGAAAAAGCTGGGAAGCTGTCCTTCCCCGGCAAAGAATTCAACCTCAAGTTGTCCCAGTCTTTCTGCCAACGATAATGGGAGTGTGAAGACTCATGCTTCACGGCTGCCGCATTGAGGTAGACCTTTAGTCCCATCCGTGCTCCTTTCCTGCTGCGGGATGCAACTGTGTTCATCAGAGTAACTAGGAACCCCAGAGGGAAGGGGGCACCTGCATTCAGGGTGGTGCCCAAGCTTTGCTGGTCCCATGGATCAGCGCTTTGCTTGGGGCAAGTGGGTTTCCCAGGTCAGCAGAGTCTACTGATATGGCTCCAAGCTTTCTAGGCAGCCTCTGCCATTCTGATGTAGGGTAAAGGCTGCTGGTCTGGCCCAGGCGGCTGGTGGCAGATCAATCTCTTGCTGAGAAGGCATCTTTTATTACAGAATATTTATCTCTGCTCCAAGGAATTTTACAGCATCACATACTTCATTCTGATAGTTGGAAAACTGCCTGGGTAGAAAGTTCATCTCCTGAGTCCCTGGTAAATGAACTTCCACTGCTGGCTCTGTGCCCAGCGAGGTCATCCTCAGGATGTCTCCATCACTTGGCTCCCTTGGATAAATATTATTTCATCTGATCTTCCCAGATAGCCCAGTAGGTAGACACTGCGAGGTCTGCATTTCACAGGGAGGACGTTGAGCACAGCTGGGCAAGGCACGTGGTCAAGGTGGCAGAGCCAAGACCCAGGCCCAGTGTGTCCAACCGCAGACCCTTGTGCTTGACCCCTCTGTCACCTGACTTCATCTTACATGGACCAGACCTGGCTGCCAGCTCCCTGATGACATGTGGGTGGGTGGTGAGTTCCCTGCCTGTCCCCAAGAGGTTTGAGAGGTATGCTGCTTGCCCTTTTGAGGAAGACTGTAGTGAGGATTCAGGTATCCAGCAAGAGGTTTAATAAGATGACCCCGTGGGTTATCCCTGCTCCTGGAAAGCAACAGCTGCTCTCTCGGTATAGCAAAAAGACTGTGGCATCCCTCCCTTCAATAGGCGCTGGGTGGTGTGCTCACTTAGTATGCTGCACCATGCTGACTACCAGCCCAGTGAGCTAGTTTTGATGAAAACATCTCAGGCAAAAGAAGGGGGACAGGGACCAGGGAGAATCAACATTCACAGATTCCGAAGAGTCCTGCAACATACCAGGTGATCTGCCTGCGTATTTCATTTAGATTTTGCAACACTCCCCTAAGGAAGGAAAAAGACCCTATGATAAGGAGATAGACTCAAAGGGATCGAGTGACTTACCTGAGAAGCTCCCTTAAGTCGGGGAGTCGGCAGCCAGTATAGATGATCAAGGGCATCTGATCAGCACGTAGAGCAAGGCAGCAGATTCGGGGAGGAAAACCTTACAGAAATCATACTGGCAGATTAGCAGCTAAATTCACCCTGCGGTCCCCATGTGCCAGGCGTGGCGGCAGGCATTTTTCATTCATGGTCTCATTTCTTTCTCACCAGACCTTGAGGTTCTCCATTCACAGATTAGGGGGCTGTGGCTCAGGATGAAACCATAATCCTGGGTAAGGGCAGGGGCTTTGGTGAGGTCTGGTTGCAAACAGAACCCTGTCTAATCTCAAGGCATGTGGCAGTAGTCCTGGGTCAGGAGGAACAGGGGGCCCCAGGAGCATGGGGGCCAGAGTGAGCATGGGTGGGACTGTAGGTTGGGGGCTGGTCTCCCTGTGCTCCCTGGACTCTGGGACTGGGTCAGCGCTATAATCCGGCACCCTCACTGAAGGTCTGGGCATTGCTACAGCTCGTCTTCAAGGAACGGTCTTTTTGATTTTATTTATTTATGTATTTGAGATAGAGCGAGAGAGTACACGAGCAGGGGGTGGGTTAGGGGCACAGGGAGAGGAAGGAACAGGCTCCCCTTTGAGCAAGGAGCCCGAGGTGGGGCTCAATCCCAGGATCATGACCTGAGCCAAAGGCAGACACTTAACTGACTGAGCCACCCAGGGGCCCCATTCAAGGAACAGTCCTACACAGATCTGTGACTAAGACAGATCCAGGCTGAGTGTTAGCCCTCCAGGAACTGGGAAGAAATAGGCAGTGAGATTCTTTATTATGCTGATATAACCCCTTTACAGTGTGCATCCCACCATACAGGATGGCTTCAGGATCACCACTGTGTCCTCCGATACTAGGAAAAGGTCATCGGGTGAGGTTCCTGCCACCAGGCTAGCCCCATTCCACACATCATACACACACTATGGCAGGGTTCCATGGATGCACCTTGTTTTAAGAACAAGAGAAGGTCTAGGAATAGGGGATGTCCTCCCAGCTCTGCTGCTGCTCCAAACAAACACAGCACCCCAAACCACTGTCCTTTGGTCTGCCTCTTTCACCCTCGTTTTGTATACCCCAACATTTGGCACTTCCCAGCCTCCAAAAAATATTCACCCAGCTTCTCAAACCACCCATTAAAAGAAGATGGTGCAGGACACTGAAAGGTCAGGTGCTCAGTGGGGCATTTGGCTGGTCCATTGGGTCAGGGAGTTCATTCATGTATTGAACCCCTGCTCAGTGGGAAGCCCTTTGCTCTGGTTGGATGAAGCAGCTCTAGCCCCATCTTCTGGGTACTCACACCTTTGTGCTTGGTGGGGAAGGGATGGAGCTGTACATGGACGACTTCAGCAGTGAGGCAAGTGCAGACTCTCCTGGGGTTGTGGAAGAAGGAATCTGTTGAAGCCCCCAGTCTCATGAAGCAATCAGGAAGGCTTCTTGGTGTCAGAGACTTTTGGTAGTTGAATAGGAGAAAAACCCTTCTGTCCTGAGTTAGGGACCAAGGTGGTGGCTAAGTCTCCCACAGCATCACCTCCTGTAGGAAGGACTGCAGCTGTCGCCAGCCTGGGCAGATGCCTCCAGCAGAGAATTCCGGAAGCTGTGGGGAATGCATTTGTTCTGTGCAATTAACACCATCGAAGTGCAAACTCTTCAAGCTATGTACTCATCGCGGTCTCAGAGCAGAAAGGCACGGAGCCTAACAGTGCATGCTTCGAAAGTGGTTTTTCACTGAGAGAGAGTCACTGAGTGCAGGTGCCAAGTGAGAATCCCGGCTAAGGCACTGGGGACGGTCTGAGACCTAAGTGCCTTCTCCGCATTATTGCATCTAACCTGTATCCCAGGGAGAGGGGAGGGACGGCTGCAGAGAAGCAGCACCCTAGGCCCTGGGATGACACACGGCCGGTGGTGTGGCCAAGCCAGTGAGTTTTGCTGGGTCCACACTGGGCTCCAGACTGTAAGGTCTTAGGATGACACAGACAAATGAGGAAACGTGTTCTCTGGGCTGAGAGAACCGTCAAGTCACAGCAGGGACAGCCCTCCCTGCCTCAAAGAAGTAGAGCAAGAGTCTCACGTCCAGCAACATTCATTAAACGCCTACTTCAGACAGAGAATAACGCCAGGCGCGTGTGGTCAGATCTGGGGTGTGTGTCACAGCCGGAACATCCCGAGGCCGTGTGCCTGTTCCTGCCTTTGTTCTGCTTTGTGCACCAACCATGTAGGCAAACCCAGGAGACAGAGCTGAGCTTCCAGCATTCCGTCTCCAGCTGTAGGAACAGGACATGTTGTTTGTTAACGGTCCTACACGTTTGCCTTAAGTCTGTCCTGTGAATGCTTTACTTTATTTATTTATTTTTAAGATTTTATTTATTTATTTATTTATTTTTATTTGACAGAGAGAGAGAGATCCCAAGCAGGCCGACAGCCAAGCAGGGTGGGTGGGGAGGCAGGCTCCCCACCAAGCAGAGAGCCCGACGCGGGGCTGGATCCCAGGGCCCTGAGATCATGACCTGAGCTCAAGGCAGAGGCTCAACCCAATGAGCCACCCAGGCACCCCCAGTTAATGCTTTTAAATGCTGACAGATAGTGGTGCACTTTTGACCTCTCTTCCAGCACTTTTGACCTTGCTTCCAGCAGTCTGGGGTGGCTAGAAGTAGGGAGCAATGAGGTAACGATCCAGATGTGTCAGCACGAAAATCTGAGTTCAGATGGAGAGAGGGAAAAATGCCAAGTCTGATTCAAACACTCCAGATAATGGCCCAGTGCACCTGTCTGCTTCTACATCACCTTCCCTTTCTCTTTACAAGGGACAGTTACTTATTCTGTCTCTTTCTCAGGATGTGTGCAGTGGCTGCCCTCCTGGCCCCCCGGGCCTCCCTGGTCTGCCAGGTTTTAAAGGGGACAAAGGTCTCCCAGGAAAGCCAGGGAGAGAAGGCACAGAAGGGAAAAAGGTAAGGAGAAAAGGGGACAGCTTGTCTTTATCACCACGATGAGATATGTCATCTTAGAGATCCCAGTGCTGACTCTCGGTACAAATGGGAGGAGGCAGAGGCCTAGGGGCCTCCGGGGGACTGGGCACCACATTAATCGTGAGCTGTGCCTGTGAACACACAGTCACACTCCGCAGCACCACACATCCGCATCCTTTGCTCAGATGTGCTGGAGGGAGGAGGAGGGGACAGGGACATTTCAATGAGAAATGAGCAAATAGGGGTGCGAGGGCCATGGCTTGCTGAGGACTCTGGCTACGAGCTCCGGACACTCATTCTTGCTTGCTTTTCTTCTGTTCCTGCTCCAGGGAGACGCTGGGCCCAGGGGCCTCCCAGGGCCTCCAGGAATAGCCGGACCGCAGGTCAGTGAGCCCTCATTCACCTTGTGTGCTTCCATTCTGCTCACCTCACTGGTTGATCTACGTCGGAGGAAGAGTGGTGTCTGGTGTGGCGGAAGGATGCTTTGAAAATCATGATACCCACATTCAGGGGCTAACCATGACCTTGAATGTCTCTGTGACCTTGTGAATGGTCACTAGTTGAGCCTCAGTTGTTCATCTCCAAATGCCTTGGTGGCTGAACAGTGAATGGGCTAGGGGTCCGGACTAGGTACCAATCACTGGTTAAGACAGGAGCTTTGGGGTCAGGCAGCTCTGGATTGGAATCTCAGCCCTGAGTGGCTTCGGAGCTGTGTGGCTTGAGGCAAAATCTTTTACCTCTCTGGGCCTCAATCTCACCACCCATGAAGGATAAGAATAAAAGTGAGATTCGCAGATTTGTTGGAGTTGAACAATATAATACATGAAAGGAGCTAGTTGTTCAATAAACAACGTTCCTAGGAAAGGGCTGTACCGGGGTGGGCGAGCATTACTGCTGCTCACAGGAGAGATGAGGCTCCCATCTACCGTGGGCAGGGGCAGCTCTGTGCTTTCCTCGGGCCGGGAAGACATGCCTGGGAAGAAGGAGCTGTGATCACAGCCTCAGAACAGGTGGGGTGGCTCTGGCTGCCGAAACAGGTGTCTGGACTGTGGTGGTTGGGCTCCTGGTGGTGATGGTAGGTACTTCTAAGCAGAAGGGACTGTGTGAGTGCTGACGTGGGGGCAGGATTGGGGGAGAGCTGACCCCCCACCCTCCCTCCCCTTCCCTCCACCTTAATGCCCCAGGTGTTGTCCCTGATTGCCTTGGGGCCTCTGTGCTGCTGTTAGCTAGGGAGGCTGCCCTGCCCCAACATTCAGAGCCAGGTGTATCACTGTGTCCCTCCCTGTGGCCTTAGCAACTGCAAGGGAGATGCCCCAACCAGGCTTGGCACATGGCAGGCCCTCGGGCAACCTTAGCCTCCACTGCTCTGTCAGCCCGTGAGGTCCCAGCCATCCGCAGGGCCGGGACTGGGGTGAGGATCCAGACATAACATGTAAGGGGAGTCCGACACCTCAGTAACCAAGATAAATAAGACTTTAATGTTGTATTTTAAGAAGTTTAAATTAGTGCAGTTGAGCCCCCAGGAACAAAACATCACAATTTTAAATAAAGACGGGACCTAGCCCTGTACTTGAACCGCTCACCTTCCTCAGTCCCCCCAGTCCCAGCACCATCAGAGCCCCATTTACATATAGTTTTATATTTTGTTCCTCTTGGGTCATTTGGCATTAATTTTTGTTTTTTAAATACGGCATTGAACTATTATTTATTTTGGATACTGATGTTTCCAGAATCCTTTACGTGTTTATGCACAGGTAAGTACTCACTTGACTTACCCTAGGGTCAGCCCTGGAAAATGGGGTTGGAGCTCTTACTAGTGTATTAGGAAGCAAACAGAAATTCTGTAGTGTAACAGCAGAGCTCTGACTGGAGCCATTGGGTATCAGGATGGGAAACATCCAGACTTTCCCAGCCTGCCTGGCAGGCTGAGACATCTAGTGTTTGTGGCGCATAGACTCTGTCAAGTCTTACAGGGTGTTGACATACCCAAGTCTCCTATTTCAGGAACTGTAGATGTCAGGTCTCAGTGCATATGGAACAGGAGATTTTCCCCATCAGTGTTGGGTTAAGAGACACCCATAAAGCTTAGCATCACCTGTGCTATTTACCGTGTTTTACCCTCCTTTTCTGGGGTCATCAGCTGGGGTAAGCGGATTCTGTGCGCTGCCAGTTTCAACAGGTCCTTAAGCAACCTTTGCTGTCAGTTTGTGGGGGCTGGGTTTTGCCTCTGCTGAGGAATGGCTTTTATTCAGAGAAACAAAAGCAAATCAATTAAACAGATAAGGAGTTCCCTCCACTAAGTAGGGATTGTTTTCTTTATCAGCCCAATCCCACTTGAAGTGCTGGTGTCTTGAGACAATGGCTCTGCCTTTGTTCCTTTATAACTTGCTTCCAAGGAAGGCTTGTTCTTTTGCATATTCAGAGAGAGCCAATGAAAGCTTCCATCAAGAAAACAGCAGGGAAATTAGTGCAGTAGCTGAAAGACAGGGTTCTAGCTGTCTCCATTTGGGAGTCCACGGGTGACCTTGAGAAGTTGGCAGGACTTGGGGTCCACCTTACATCATGAGCCCCTAGGCAGTTACAGTGGGCTGTTTACCAGTGTTCTAAGGGCCAAGTGCTGGGTTATGGGCTTTCCAGTATCATCTGCTGGAATTGTCAGCATGATTCTAGGAGCTACGGGTATTACCCCACTTTACAGATAAGGAGGCTAAGGCTTACAAGGTTTAAAGCCAATACGGCCAGACTCTTGGGTGATACACCAGAGGGGACCCCTGCTGGCCCAACTAGTGTGCTGTCCTGTGCTGCAGTGTGCCGCCCCAGTTAGTAAGCATCAATGGGAGAGCCAGCATCAGCACCACGGACAGCTCCCAGGCTTCCCGGGACCACCCCCTCTTGTTGGGGATTGAGTCTGAGCACTCACAGGCTTGCCTTCAAATCCAGGCCCCTCACTACATGCTTCATTCATCCCACACCACTCTCCAGAAAACAGACGGGAGGACTGTTCTATTTTCTGTTGAGCCTCGCTTATCCAACAAGATCTCAGCTAGACCTGTGGACTTGAAGATGAATTTGTACACTGAAAATGCTACCAGTGGCCAAGCACTTAAAATTATTGTTCTTTCACTTTCCTAGCTAGAGGCCGCGGGTCCTCACTGGTCCCCTGCATCTCCAAGGGCCTTTGTTGGCTTGTTTGGTTGCGATTGTGATCCTGCATCTGGGAGATCAGCTTTCCCAAAATGGATCTTGCAGATTTGCAGCTGCTCTGACTGGTGGCTGGGTCTGGGGAGGTTAATGCCACGATCGATTACAGCTTCACTGTAGAGCTTTCAAACTGCCTGAAACACTGACTTTCAGGGATGGGGTGTGGAGGTAGTGGCTGCTGTTATGATTATGATCCATGCGGAGGAGGGAGGAGGAACGAGATGATAATCAGAGTAAAGACCCTGGGAGCATGCTTTTCTGCAGAGTCCATTGTAAAACCCTCTACCAGTAGGAAATGCTGATTATTCTCTCTCCATGAAGATCATTTGGGTTTCTTCTCCCTCATGTGCCCACCAGTCAGGTAATGGGAACTGTAAGGACTGCAGTCACTAGATGACCAGAAGCCCTCACATGGAGTTTCTGGACAATTCTGGGGGCGATGGATAAGACCTCCTTTGCTACTATTAGAACTCCAGAAGAGGCTCTCGAATCCGTTCCTGCCCAGAAGGTACCCCAGTGCCATATGGTTTATGCTCTCTTCAAGAGTATAGGTCTCTTTCACCCAGAGCTGCCTCAATCCTGAAAGATTCTCACCAAGCATCCCTTTCAAAGTTCCCTTCTGAGTCAGGAGGTGTAGATGTAGGTCAGATATGGGCCATGCCTTCCAGGGCCCGATGCTGTGTTGGAGAAGAAAGACCTGTAAGCTGGTGATTTGTACAAAAGTCAGACTGGGGCTGGAGGCAATTGCGATGGGCAGGCACAGGCTGGGCTCTGGAGGTCAGTGAGTGTTTCCCCATCTGGCTCTGCTGCTTAGTAGCCAATTGCATTTAATTACTAATTATAGGACTTGGGCTATTTATTTGACTTCTCTGAACCTTGGGTCCCTCACCTGTAAAAGAAAAGCCATATGGTCTATCTCACAAAGGATGTGAGGATTGAACAAGGAAACATTCACAGAGCACCAGGTGTGGAACCAGCTGGGTACATCTACCTGCAAGTGGTCCTCATAATTGTTTCTCTGAATGAAGAGCAGTTGCAACAAATGGTCAGGAGAAGAGTAAATGGCTTTAAGGAAAATAATGCCATGGGGCAAGAGGTCACCTGTGAAAGTCACCTGGAAGTGGTAGGATTTTAGTTGCCTTGGAAGGTGAGGCAAGGATTTGTCAGCCATCCTTGGGAAATGGCTTTCCAGGCAGTGAAACAGCACACAAAAATTCGGGGACAGAACTTAACTCTGCCAGCAGCAGAGACTTGTTAACTGGGGTTTAGGCCCTGCCCTCCACGGTTTGTAAACCCCTTGAGAGATTTACCTTTCTGGTGGATTCACAGAAACCAGCATCCTTCGAGCAGCCCCTGGTACGAACACAACCTCTAAGTAATTGTTACATTGTGCACTTTGCACATGATGGTATTGAGAAAACACAATTTAACACTGAAGAAAATCTTCTCCCGGCCCAGGAGAACCTCTCCAGGAAGGTGGAAGAGAAGGAAGACAGCCCCTGTTACTGAGTCAGCATTAAGCCAGAGTGTGACATGCATCACAGGCTGTCCACTGAGAGACTGCAGGCTGAAATCTTACTGTCTTCTGTAGCCAGGCAGCTACACCCGCTGCAAACAAGTCCTCGAGATAAACAGGACCTGGTCCTCCAGTCAGAGGACTTGATAGCACCATCGTCAGGCTCATCCCAAGTGGACCTGGGAGTTAGGGGATCACCTGTATTAGTTCATTAGCTTTATAAAAAGGAAAATGAACTCACATCTTTATGACAGGAAATAGTTCTGCAATTTGGAGCAAAGAGCCCGCTTTTCCCTTAGGCTCCCTTTCTCCCCAGAGACAGGAGATGGGGGTCGCTCTCTTCCTCAATGATTGATTACATTTCAAAGGAACAGGTGCCAGGTCCTTGAGAGAGACTTTTCTGAGTCCTGGATCTGGCGGGACTTAGTTAGCTTTTAGGAAGATTTACATACATTTCGAAGAGGCAGAGAACCAACAGTGACAAGTTTTCTAAAGTAAATGCTCTAAGAAAAAAATGTTTGGGGAGAGAATCTCTTTCCTTCTTTTCATGGGAAAGAGATTTAAGCCCTGAGAAGCATTCTGAATGAACATCATCTAGGAGAACAGACCTAACAAAGTGATGAACTAGTCCTGTCCCCCAAATATAAACTCCGGGCGGACAGGGATGTTGTTTCGTTGCTTAGAAAGCTTCCCGGAGCAGCTCATTAGACTTCTAGGCTATAAAGATATGCTCTTGACATTATGAAACAAGTGGGACAAGGCATCATGACTAGGAAAACAGCCAGAAACGTAACTTGGGCAGGAAGAGGCAGTTTGAATACATATATATCTGGATTAGAGTCCAAATCTTGCTTTTTTATTAGCTGTGTGACCTGGGATGAGTGACTTCACTTCTCTGGTCTTCAGATTTTTTTATCTCTACACTCTGGTCAGAACCTCCACCTCATAGAGGAGTCTTATGGGCTAAATTAAATAACACAGGCATGTTAAATATTTTTTTTGTGTCAGGTCAGTATATAAACAGAAGAATACACGGATTGGGATCTCATGTGGAAAGGCCCGGCAATGTGCCCAGAGGAGCAGAGGCTTGGTAAATGTCAGCCCTCTCTTCGGGAAGGAAGTGAGTCAGGGTTGGGGGTGGCTGTGTTTGCTTTGATCCTTCGCTGCCACAGAGAAGGAGACAGGACAACTGTGGAGATCCTTGAGCTCCTGACATTTTCTCTGCTGGGAGTTGAAGGTGGAAACCACACTAAGCCCAGACTGAGGACTGGGATTTGAAAAGAAGCCATTTACTTTTAAGGCAATTGTCCTAAATGTCAGAGAAGCAGTGTGCTGCTACTTTATGTCACTTCTTTTCATTGAGATTATAATACGGCCTGCAGGCAGTGTGCTGGCTTTATAGATTGAAAAGCAGTAGAACTAATTACATGTAAAAATGTTGGAACAAATGCTCTTCCCCTCTGAACCTTTTTCTCTCGTCTGCACACTGGCCTTTGGCATTTCACAGGCATTAGTTCACCTGAGGCCCCCAGCACGACTCACGGAGGTGGCCAGGGAAGGTTACAGGTGGTCACAGTGCCCAGTGAACTGCTGACGTGGCACAGCAGTGTGGATGGGGAGAGGGCTGGACCCCATGTTTCAGGGGCTGAATTGTGGGGCTCTGCCCCTGAATGGACTCTCCTAGGTTGAACTGCCCCTGGCATCCTTCATTTACTGGATGAATAAACCCAGAGCAAAGAGGGGACATGATCTGCTCAAGGATGCAGAAACAAGAGGTGACAGGCCTGGAGCGAGAGCCAAGATTGACTTACTGTGAAAGACTTATTTGACTACATAATGCATTCTTTTAAAGGAAGTG
>PISX010010103.1:0-72204 GCA_004024625.1 Mellivora capensis
AATGGTGGCCGTGTGACACAGTTCCAGCCAATAGGTATATAAGTGCAAGTCTTATATCAGCTCTGTCTGGCCCCACTCCTCCCCCCTTTTCCTATTCTGAACACAAAGGTGATGTCTGGGCTGCTACAGACATCCTGTGTCTAGGAGATAACTAGCTACCCTGCTAAGTGGAGTGGAAACAGAAAAAGCCTGTGTCTTTGATGACAATGGAAACCCCTACACCCATCCTAGAGGTGTTTTATTATGCAAAATAATTAAATACCGTAATTCCCAAGTCACTCTTAGGTTTCCTGAAGCTGAAAGTATGTTTAATTGGTACAAATGATGTGAACCCTATTTTCTGGGAACAGTGAAATAAAACATTTTAGGGGCACCTGGGTGGCTCAGTGGGTTAAAGCCTCTGCCTTCGGCTCGGGTCATGATCCCAGGGTCCTGGATTCGAGCCCGCATCAGGCTCTCTGCTCAGCAGGGAGCCTGCTTCCCATTGGGCACCTCCCCCACTTGTGATCTCTCTCTGTCAAATAAATAAGTAAAATCTTAAAAAAAAGAAAGAAAACATTTTAATATTTCTTACTAATGTATTCATGAAATTAGCATAGATTAATTTCTAGGGATTACTTTTTTATAGATAAAGACTCACAGACAATTTAAAATGATAGAATTTATTTTAATATGTTGACATATATTGTATGCACACATACTATTTTAAAAATAAGCATGAAAACTATAATCGTTATAAAACATAAATCAGCCTTAATTTATTATTATCAGAGTAAAAGAGCATGTATAGACATCAGTCTAACCTTGTTGCATTTGCCTTTTAAAGTTAGAATATGTAAAAGATTTAGGGCATTGTATTTGATCTCATTCAGTTTTCACATTATCATCATTAGGTATAAATAAATACCCTTAGGAATGTGCCAACTTATAACTTACATTCTAATAATCAAAATCTCTTATCAGTTATTAAAGTACCATTAAGTCACCTAAAATGAGTAATCTAAAAAAATACCAGCCTAAATTAAAACCCTGAGGAATTAAAATCTTTTTTACACAATAGTTTTGGTTAAGTGCAATTCCATGTTTGACTACTTTATTTAAGGTCATACTTGGTAAGGCATAGTAAAAATAAAATCTACATAAGTTACAATTTAAATCTCTATTTCATTTCTTGCTACAAAGTTGTTTTGTTTTCCCAAAAAAGTGGTTTTTGCATGTCATTCTGGACCTCTTTACCACCTGCTGGCTTATCTGCTTTATATACAGTAGTTAAGATTTGTGCACTAAGCTGAGTTGCCTTTATATGGTGGTTCAGACCAAATGCACCTAAGGAGCTACATGCTGGAGAGTTCATGTCCATGCTCAACCATGGCCTGCACAAACTGCTTGAAGACACGATCCATGTAAGTGGATTGCCTTGGCCAGATTCCTTCCAGAAAACCAATGTGGCCTCCATAAGAAGTAAGGACCAAAGCAACATTAGGGTTTTGTTTGGCAGTTTCAACTGGAATAGCTTGGGGAAAGAAAAAGATGAGGGAAGAGGGGAGGGAAGAGAAGGAAAGGAGAAAGAAAAATTCATAATTATTATCCAATTTTGTTAGGAAAAGTGCATGCTCTTATCATTTCTAATCATTATAAGCTGAAACACCATTACATAAATAAATAGTTGTAATGAGTACGGCTAACGGAATAAGTCTCACTAATTTATATCAACCATTTATATTCTTACAACAGATCATGTTTACAGTTATGTACTAAACCACCATTTTTGGAAGAATCAATCCAAGTGTTTACTCATAACCTAAAAGTATAAAAAGGCCCAGTCTTGTTTTGAGAAAATAAAGTAAGGTGATTCAAGGAATGGTGAATACTTACATTATGTTCTAAGATCCCCACTTAGGTATTACACCAGGAAAACAAGAACTAATCTTATCACCTTTGTGAGAATGATAAATTCATTGTGTATGACTTTGGTTAATTTTACATGACATTAGATTCCTGAGGTGTCAATTGTTGGCCAATTAAGGACTCAAAATTATGTAATTTATATAATAAAAACATATATAGATAGCAAAAAAGAGTGGAAAGAAATACTCCCAAGTGGCAATAGTGTTTATCTTCGGGCTTAAACACTGGGGATTATTTTTTCTTTTTCTTCCTTGTCTTCCTTCCTTCCTTTCTTTGGTTTTTCTTTCTTTCTTTGAGTTTGTGATCTGAATTTTTTAAAAGATTTTTATTTATTTATTTGACAGAGAGAGAATGAGAGAGCACAAGCAGGGGGTAGTGTCAGAAGGAAAGGGGAGAAGCAGGCTCCCCGCTGAGCAGGGAGCCTGACATGGGGCTCCATCCCAGGACTCCCAGATCATGACCTGAGCCAAAGGCAGACGCTTAATCAACTGAGCCACCCAGGTGCCCCTTCATGGTCTGGCTTTCTATGTGTAGCCAGGAGAAAGAAAAAGTTTATTTTGAAAATATAGCTGCTATATTTAAATAACTCTGTAATAATGACAATCTTTTTCTATACTCAATAAAACCTATCCTGAGTAAAAACTTTACTCTATGGCATGTGAATTGAAGTTGTTTTATTTTTATTTTTTCTCCCATGCTTAGAAGTTTACAATGAAAATGTTTGTTTTTTTTTTTAATATTTTACAGATTTTATTTATTTATTTTTCAGAGAGATAGAGAGAGTACAGGCAGGCAGAGAGGCAGGCAGAGAGAGGGGTGGGGGGAAGCAGGCTCCCCGCGGAGCAAGGAGCCCAATGTGGAGCCCAATCCCAGGACGCTGGGATCATGACCTGAGCCGAAGGCAGCCACTTAACTGACTGAGCCACCCAGGCATCCTAATGAAAATGTCTTGATTTAAGATCTATAACGAATCATAAGCTGGCATGAGAAGTGTTTTAATTTCAGATACTGCTAAATCTTATCTCCTTCATTAAGGTAATGTGGTTGAGGCGGTATTTAGACCTTCATATCTTAGACAGAGTCTTAAGGGTAAATGAGTTAATTAAAGGTAAGATCTCCCTATCCCGTATCCTTCTAATGAAGGAAAGGAAACTGACACACTCTAGAACTGAGACCCTTACAAGATGGAGCTGCTGCTATGTCCAAATTGCTTGTTCAGACGATGCTCTTAGTTTGACCCTTTTACACAATGCTCTCCGAAGAATAAATTTCAAGATCCTACATCAAGGCCCAGCAAGCCAAGTCCTTGCCCAAAGGGGCCCTAAACTCATATCCTTGGCCAGCCCCATCTAAAGAAGAGTATCTCCTATCTTGGGATAAGATGTGTGAGCTCAAGAGTAGGATAAGGTGAAATGACATCTTATTTTTGCTTTTCCTTTTTCACGTTACATTAAAGGCTTTGATTTAGAATGCTTCACTTGCCTCTGATGAGGAATTATTATGTTATGAGTCCCAATTTCACACTCTGGATACACTCAGGAATTTCTGACACTGATAGTTACAGTCCTATCACAAGAACAAAGGCTGTGCCCCATTGAGTCATGTGAAAGATGCTGGCTGCCTGCATTCTCAGGATGCAGACAGTTGCCTACTATTTCAAAGTGGCAAGACTATTTTAAGGGCTTGGGAAAGAATAAGGAATAATGAATTTAAATTTCAACAAAGTGGGACAGGTTAATATGATGAGAAATTGTGGTTGATAAAAGAAATTATTATGAAATATTATTAAATATTGGTGAAATATTAAGAAATATTAAATATTTCTAATATTTAATGTTATATGTTAATATATATAATGTTATATGTTAATATAACATAATATGTTAATATAACATTAAATATTAAGAAATATTAAGAAAGGAAAAGTACTACACTTTCTTAATCCAGTGAAGGGAGGCTAAATAACCACCATGTAATTCAACTAAAACTAAAGTTCACAGTTTCATTTCTTGATTTGTGGTGAAAGGCCAAAAAGTCCCCATCATCTAAAGTTATTTCTGATTAATCAGAAGTCACACAATCAAATGATAGGTGATTTTTATTTTTATATACTTTGGAGATTGTCTGAAATGTTGACAATACATATATGTTGTGTTTATAGTCAGAGTAACTTTTTTTTTTAATGAAGTACTCAGGGGAAAATGTTTTTGAAGTATTTGGGGGGAAGTGAAAAAAAAATTTATAAAAAGCTTTTTTGGGGAGAGGTGCCTGGGTGGCTCAGTGGGTTGAGCCTCTGCCTTCAGCTAGGGTCATGATCCCAGGCCTCTGGGATCAGCCCCGCACTGGGCTTTCTGCTCAGCAGGGGGCCTGGTCCAACCCCCACCCCCACCTCCACCCCCCCACCCCCACTCCCGCCACCTGCTTCTCTGCCTACTTGTGATCTCTCTTTCTCTCTCTGTGTCAAATAAATAAAATCTTTAAAAAAAAATTTTTTTAAGCCTTTTTTAGGGAGACTGGGTGGCTCAGTTGGGTGAGGTTGAGTGTCTGCCTTGAGCTAGGTCATGCTCTCAGGGTCCTGGGATCAAGCCCATGCTGGGTTGGGTCAGGGTCTGGCTCCGTGCTCAGGGTGGAGCCTGCTTCTCCCTCTCCCTCTGCTGCTCCCCCTGCTTGTGCTTTCTCTCTCTCAAATAAATAAGTAAAATGTTTAAAAAAAAAGGCTTTGTGAAATTGCATTAGAAAAAGAATTAGAATATGTGCTGTGGGGAGTGCTATGAATTGTGAAAGACTGATGAATCACAGCCCTGTACCCTGAAACAAATAACACATTATATGTTAACTTAAAAAAAAAGGAAAGAAGTATGGGTCAAGCCTGCTGGTACTTATGATGACTTCTACTCATCTTACATTGCTTCAATATATGAACACATGCATATATATCTTTGCTACGAAATTCCCTAGTTCTTAAATTAAGAGTGAGGAAGTTAATCTGGGCATAATTTTCTTTTACACAGTATCCAGGGAAAAGCAAAGACTGTTTCCCTTTAAATGTGATGAAATGTGTTACATTCATGGAGATAGTCAAGAATATCATGTCTATAAAGTCTCGAGTTTTCTTCTCGGTTTAAAGGGGAGAAAAATTCCAAAGCCTTTTGCTTAAGAATCTGAAGAAGAAAAGGCAAGTGATGACAATGAACTTGTGAGGCAAAGACATTGTAACATAATCTGTCCAAAGGACAGTGTATTTGATAAGAAGGAAAGGTTATAAAAAGTTAGAACAAGCAAAATATTCGAGACATAATTCACTCGAAGACGCTGATAACAAACCAGATAAGGGTCCGTGAAAGCATTTAAAGTGACTTCACTCATTTAGATACTAAATTATGAATATCTAGCTATTTTTTTCTATTGCACTAGAAAACAATTTATATGACATTTAATTTCTCATTACTATATTTTCTTAAAAAAACCCCAGGATTTTAAAACCGCCAATTCATGTCAAAACGTACAGAAATAATGTGAATTTTACCATGACTTGGTGAGAAAACATCATCCACAGAATTCAGACACAACACTGGAATTCCCACTGATTTCAGTCTACGATTCGGGCTGGCATCAGTATAATAATCATCAATTGTTTGGTATCCAAACATGACTGAAGTGAATCGCTTATCAAACTCTCTGATGGATTTAGCCTGAAACATAAAAACAGATGATCTCTCTTCTTGGAATCCGTAGAGGAAATCAAAATATTACATAACATTTCTCTCTTACCTTCATGACGTGATCCATGTCGATTTGTTTCACAAACATATGCCGGTGCCTGCAGCAAAATAATTTCAGAGATAAAAAATTAAGGTTAAAAAAAATGTCTCGGTATAGCTATCTCTATCATACCTAAAGTACATAATAATAATTAACTAAATAGGCTACCACAGGGCACAAAGTGAGTACTCAATAAATATTTACTGAATCAGACTCAGCAGAAGTACATTACATGTATCCTGAAAACATTTTTTTTTAAAGTACTTTTATTTTTTTAGAGAAAGAGTGAGGTGGAGGGGCAGAGAGAGAGGGAGAGAGACTCTTAAGCAGGCTCCACACCCAGCGTGGAGCCTGACCCGGGGCTTGATCTCACAACCCCGAGATCCTGACATGAGCCAAAATCAAGGGTCTTAACGCTTAACCCATTGAGCCACCCAGTGTACTTTTTTCTTAATTGAAGGACACTGAACTAATTTTGTAATAATAAACACAAATGTTGTTTCATAACAAGATGTACCTACACTCTGCTACTATTAAACCAATTTGGCTGAAAAGGCCTTACTTAAACCAGAAGCTTTCAACTAGATAAACCACTTGAAGACATTATTTTAAAATTGCTTTGTTGAAAATTAAAATTTATATTTTATATGCTTGTATTTTAAATGGTGGTCACTTTTCTTTCTTTCTTTTTAAGTATTTTATTTATTTTTAAATAAGCTCTACACCCACCGGGGGGCTTGAACTCACGACCCTGTGATCAAGAATCACATGCTCTACTGACTGAGCCAGCCAGGCGTCCCTAAATGGGGGTCATTTTTCTTATATAACCAGTACTTTAATTGTCAAATCATTCTCTTCACTTTTCTTGCTATTGTCCTCCATTTCAGTGACAATAAGCAATTAGTGATATTTTTAATATTTTAAGCAATATTTTATAATATTGCTTAAATAATATTTAAGCATAAATATAATATTTAATAAATAGGCTAAATTTAATCCAATGTTTAATGTCACCTTTTGGGGTATCTATGGTTTTCGCTAAGTCCTGTATAAATTAACTGGACTTTTTATTTAGCATTTGTATTACATTGATCGATTAACCCAAAAAGGGATGGTAACAGTCATCAAAATAGAAACAGAAACACCTGTTCTTTAGTATCACACCAATTTAAATGGTAGAATATATATAAACAATTCCAGAAAAATTAATGCAAACATAGTATTCTGGTAACATTAAGTGGGGGCTGAGAATATCCAAGTGAAGTGTGTTCCCCCAGCTTCTAAAATGTACTATGTACTAAAATGTAATATGCTTAAAAAACTATATTATTCTGCACTAAAAACACTTAATACATTGCTTACTACCTAGGAAAGAATTAGGTACTAACAGATTACCAACAGGCAGAAAATTTGGAGAAATAGCCCTCGTGTTATTCAACACAGTCAATGCTCACATTTTTAGTCTTTTGGAATAATTTAGAATAGTGACAGAACGGTGATCTTCAAAGTGGGAGCACAGCCCTCTAGGGGTTGTACTACTGAGATCCAGAAAGAAAACATTACAACTTTTATCTACATTTTTAGCTTATGCTTAAAATCTTTTTATTTTTGTATATCTTTATAACAAAAACTATTTGGCACAGTAGAAAACGCATATAATGTAAACGTAAATACGTAAAACATAAAAACATAAATATACAACTATTAGCAGTCTTATACTTTACAACTTTCTTTCTGTTGGGGAATATAGCCTAAGAAATTCGGAGACATTGGTTTTAAAGATGACTCACTTATTAACTGAAGACTGGAGGCAAGTCGTCAAGTAGTAATTGAAAAGCAACCAGTTGAGTGGTTTCTCCAATGACTCAGAGCAAGCAAAAGTATTCCAACCAACTGAAAAAGTTGCAGCTGCCTTCAAAGGAGTTTTTGGCCCAATTTTGCCCAGGTAATTCAAAAGCAGCATTCTAAAATGGGGAGAAACAGGAAACTTAATGATGAGTTTGTTATCTCCAAACATCCTGTTCCTTTTTTTTTTTTTTTTAATTTTTATTTACTTATTTGAGATAGAGCAGGAGCAGAGGGGCAGAGGGTGAGGGAGAAGCAGGATCCCCACTGAGCCAGGAGCCTGATGAGGGGTTCTATCCCAGGACCTAGCCAAAGGCAGGTGCTTAACCGACTGAGCCACCCAGGGGCTCCAAGACATTTCATTTCTAACTATGGACTTTATCTTAACTATGGAGACGAAAAACATAAACCCAAGTTTAAGGCCTTTATCTCGGAAAAGCATGCAAGTATCTTCATTCTTTCCTTGCCACATTCATATCCTTATTTATCTTGCAGTAGACTATATTGTTAATGGACAAGGCATACAGTTATTACTTACATGTATATCCTTCTATGAAGTAAAAGGTAAGAGAAATCCCCTATAAGATGGGTTTTTTCCTCCACGCCTCCTTCCTTGCCTTCCTCTCTTCTCCTTTTTCTTTTTCTCTCTTTCCCTCTCTCTCTCTTCCTTCCTTCTGTCCTTTTCCTTCCTTCCTCTCTTTCTTTCTTTTCTCTCTTTCATTTTAAAAAATGATATTGGGGGTTTATTAAGAATATGCAAATTCTTGGGGTGTCTGGGTGGTTCAGTGGGTTAAAGCCTCTGCCTTCGGCTTGGATCATAATCCCAGGGTCCTGGGATTGGGCCCTGTATGGGGCTCTCTGCTCAGTGGGAAGTCTGCTCCCCCCCCCCCACCCTGCCTATCTGCCTACTTGTGATCTCTGTCAAATGAATTAATAAAATCTTAAAAAAAAAAAAAGAATATGCAAAACCTTGGGCCCCAGCTTCTAGGTGAATGTTTTAGTATGTGAGGAGTGTTTCCTATGATAGGCCACAGAGTAAATATTTTGGGCTTTGCGGGCCATATAGTATCTGTCACAACTACCCAACTATGTAATGCAAAAGCAGCCCTAGATAATACATAAATGAATGGACATGGCTGTCTTCCAACCAATCATTATATATGGATGAAATTTAAATTTAATGTAATTTTCACATGACATAAACTATTCTTCTTTTGTTCTTTTCCAGTCATATAATTTTAAAGATTTTATTTATTTATTTGA
Organism: Mellivora capensis; assembly: GCA_004024625.1. NCBI lineage: Eukaryota > Metazoa > Chordata > Mammalia > Carnivora > Mustelidae > Mellivora > Mellivora capensis. The sequence continues at coordinate 8,779 of PISX010010103.1, forward strand.
GAGAGAAAAAGAGAGAGAGAGACTGTGCACAAGCTGGGTGAAAGGTAGAGGGAAAGGGAGAAGCAGACTCCCCACTGTATAGGGACTCCTTTGCAGGGCTCAATCCTAGGACCCCGGGACCATGACCTGAGCCTAAGGCAGATGCCTAACTGACAGAGCCACCCAGATGCCCCATTTAATTTTTTCTTTTTTTACAAACTTTATTTATATAAGGAGAGAGAGAGAGCATGTGTGAACGAGGGGGAGGGGCAGAGGGAGAGGTAGAGAGAATAGTAAGCATTCCCAGTGCAGAGTTGACATGAGGTTTGATCTCATAACCGTGAGATCATGACCTCACCCAAAATCAGGAATTGGGTGCTTAAATGACTGAGCCACCCAGGCACCCCTTTTTCAACCATTTAAAAATAGAAGAATGATTCTTGGCTCTTGGACAAAAACAGACAGATTGCCAGATTTGGCCTGTGGGCCGTGGCATGCCAAACCTTGGCACAGATGACAGAACATGAAAGAGTGGGTTTCAGATGTGGTTGCACAATGGAATCACTTGGGAAGCTTTCAAAGTTACTACAGACACCTGGGTTTAAGCCCGGAGATTGTGAGTAATCAGACTGAGTGGGCATCCTGGTTGCCTCTGAGCCCTTGCTCCCTAAAATAAGTCTCTATAGGGCTCCCTAGCATGGAGTTAGACTTTCTGAGTTGTGGCAGAGCTCCTTGCCCTCAAAGTCACTTGTTTTCTCTTCCTATTCTTTCCTGTTTTTTTGTCCTTAATTATCACTCATTTCCCCCCTTTCTTTGGTTCTATCAATTTTCCTGATTGTAATCTAGTTCTATTTTGGTAAGAGGAACAATAATGGGGTTTAATCTAATACTAATCTCAAAATCTAAGTTTAACATTATCAACTAAGAGAAAGGGTGATAGTCTAAATTCTTTTTCTCCTTTCTTTTTTTTTTTTTTTTAATTTATTTATTTGTCAGAGAGAGAAGGAGAGCAAGTGAGCACAGGCAGACCGAGTGGTAGGCAGAGGCAGAGGGAGAAGCAGGCTTCCTGCCAAGCAAGGAGCCCGATGTGGGACTCGATCCCAGGACGCTGGGATCATGACCTGAGCCGAAGGCAGCTGCTTAACCGACTGAGCCACCCAGGCGTCCCTCTTTTTCTCCTTTCATTTGTCATTCTTTATTTCTCCAGTTGCCAATGATCTGAAATAGGAGAAATGGGTAAAAATTCTGTCTTCTTCTCTTTCCCAACCTAAGTGGCTCGCAGAGTGAATGTGATGAGGTTTAAGATGAAAAGTGGAAATTTTGTTCCTGCAAATGATTCTTAGTAATGACTGTACTCCTGGGATAAAGTACTGTGGTTCACTAAGTCATTAAAGAACGATGTTTACTCTCCTGGAAAACCTTCATTCTAGAGTCCTAGTTTGGTGATCCTCTTCTTCTGCTGGAAGTCAGAGAGTGCTGGGAGGTTGTTATGGGCAGATCGAAAGGTTTGGAAGGGAAGCCCTCAGGAGTAGGAAGGACCAGTAGTATCCATGACCAAGTGTGTGTGTGTGGGGGTGGTACTTCTTGACTATTATTCAGGGGAAAAAATATCAAGATGTTACTCCAAGAGGATGTTTTATTTTGACAGAAAAAGGACTCCATGTTTTCACTGAAAGAAAAGAGACAGACAGAAGAAGAATCCATGAGTTAAGAGACTTAAGAGGTATATCAATCCAATGGACCTTATCTGGTTCCTGACTCAAACACACTGTAAAACCAACCAACCAACCAGCCATCAACTGGGGAAATGAGATACAAACAAAATATTTGATGATTTTTAGGGATTACCGTCAGTTTTGTTCAGGTGTGATAATGGTACTCTGTGTGTATTTTATTTTATTTTTTTAAGATTTTATTTATTTATTTGACAGACAGAGATCAAAAGTAGGCAGAGAGGCAGGCAGAGAGAGGAAGGGAAGCAGGCTCCCCGCTGAGCAGAGATCCTGAAGGGAAGCAGTGCTTGATCCCAGGACTCTGGGATCATGACCTGAGCTGAAGGCAGAGGCCTCAACCCACTGAGCCACCCAGGTGCCCCACTCTGTGTATTTTAAAGAGCAACTACTTTTTAGAGATACCTACTAAGATATTTATAAATGATATCTGATATTTATTTAAGATAATTAGAGTTGGGGAGGAGTGGAGGGGTAACACTGATAAACACGATTATCTGGGAGTTGATAATTACTAAAGCTGTGTGAAGAGGGCTGATTATTATTGAAGTCAGGTGGTTAGTACATATCAGGGCTCATTACACTCTTCTCTTTTACATATATACAAAGAATTTCCTATACATTCTTTAGAGCTTGTTTACCAACTCATTGGGAGACTGAAACCTGACTAGGTATAGCATGGTGTAGATTCCTTGGCTAGACTCAGTATCAGCTTAAATCCCCTACGTGGTCCCCGGCATCACAGGCTTGGGGATTACCCCAGTCTCCAGAGGCACTGGACATTAGGATCTTTGACAGACTACGTTTTTGTCTGTTGCATTTCCAAAAGAAAAAAAAAAAAGTGTGTCAAGCTATAAAACACATCCCCAAGTGGTAAGTCCACTTGGGAACGTGTCACAGTGCTAGGCAACTAGAAAGGGTGCTTCCTTCAAACAATTTACAAGACATTAATATTCAACCAGCTGCTAAGGCTAATGGTCAAGTTCTGCCTTCAGGCACTGAGGCTTCAAAGGGACATGAATTGGCATTTCCCAGGGGCTTCTGAATAGAGAATCTGGTCCTGTTTATGTAAGGTCTGGCCTTTAAAAAGCCAAGAATTTATATGATTAAGAGAAAAATTTCAGCCCACACGCTGTTCTCTACAGTTCATATTATGGGGCAAAGGAAAGAGAAATACCTTGAGCACAATTCAGAGGTTCCGCCTGGGTTTTCTGCACTGATTCAGATTTCTTCCTTTAGTAGGTCAAGTCAGACCTTCCATGCTAATGTAAGAAATGTATTCTTTTCTTTCTAGTTTTATGTTCATCAGAATCTAAAAAGCTGTGGTTAAAGATGATTCTTCAGAATCTATCATTTGGAAAGCCTGTTCATTTTCAAGTAATGAAACATCCTAAGATGTTCTGAAAATTTAAGTGGCGAATAAATCAATTACAAAATTAAGAAAAAATACCATTTTCTACCTCATGTGTTTGTTGATTTTAAAAAGTAGTTTTTGGACAAGCATTTAAGGAATCTAAGCATGGTGAAATTCTGGATAATTAAAATTTTGGATTTTATTAAGTTCATAATCACTGTAATAAAAAATATAAATAATGTTAGTAGAAATGAGTAAGTATGGCATAAATGTTCCAATTAAACCCCAATGTAACTGCAAGAAGCACAAATTTTAATAATATTCATATGCTTAAAGTAGCAGCTGGTGTAGGGGTTAACAATAAAACGTCAGAGTTTCTAGGAGAGCATTCCAGGGTAGGTCCATTTGCCCAGCAACAAAACAAAACAAACAAAAACACCACCACCTGGAGGGAAAAAAAAAAATGTTGAAGGCCTCTTCAGCTGGAGAGAGCAAGAAGTGATTATTTCTATGACTGGAGTGATGAAAATCAGCCTCCAAAGTCAGCTTCCTGTGTGGTGCCGGAGGACACACATACATGACAGACAGGAGTATATCAGGGACTCTGAAGGTCACCATGGCAGCTGCCAAGTGAAGGCAATCAAGATCATAGGGTTCTAACAAGCCCCTAGGTTCAGAAAACTCTGAGTATCCCAAGGAGATACCTGCATCCTTTTCACCACAAAGCCATAGTTGCCAAGGAAAATACTAACATTCGCCTGGTGAATTCCTTCCTTCACTCAACCATACGTGGTAAAATCAGATAAAAATAATCAAACATTTATTTTCAAATGTCTTTGTAGCTTGTCATCTCCTGACAGAAGGAGTCAGGAAGGCCACTTCTCTCTCAGGACATTTTAGAAAGGAAAAAATCTTACCCTCCCATCGAAACCCCTGCTGCCAGGAAGGGAGCAAAAGGGTACAGACTGTGCACATGGTGAATAACAGTCTCCAGGTCTTCGGTGTTAGCACAGCAGTAAGTCCTTGGTGTCTGTAAGCAGAGACAGGTAAAGCACAACATTTAAAAATCATGAGGTTCATGACCTGTAAAAGAAATGATAGAGCCGAAGTAATTCTTTATTTAAAAAAAAAAAGCAAGCAAGCAAACAAAAGAGACATTGCAATTATGGCCCCCAAATTTTGAATTGTGGCTGGTTTCTAATGGGGGAACCGTTTTCTTCATCCTGAATGTCCACCAATGGGGTAGTGTGGTTTTCTGGCACTGTCTTCCCTCTAGATAAGGCAATTTCCAGTTGCATTTATGAATTACATATGTTCTTCTACAACAATATATCCATATAGCCCCAGCTGCACTACACTGCAACAGACACTTAATATGTTAAAATATGTAAAGCTGATTATGCCTCAATACATCATGCATCCAAACAAATGATTTTCAAGTGAACCTCATCAATAAGGGCTCTGTTTCTGGCAGGAAAGCTTCACAAACGCTTTGTTCGAGCTGTGGGAGGAAGGGGCAGTCCTTTCTGCAGAATAAACGTCAGAGTGTGTCCATGAATATATGTGTGTGTGCCTAGGTGAGATAAAACCCCCAGAAACTGAATAACACGGAGAGAAATCTGGTTAACACTGCTCTAACCAAAGCAGTGCCCTGGACCCTCTTGACTTTACTATTCCAATAAATCATGATCACCACGTAAGGTTATGTTCACCCACCGTTCAATAGCTAATGAGAAGCCCGAGACAAGCACAGTTTTTAATGATCCTTCCAATTAAACTTAAGCCTAAAACGCTACCTATTGCCTCCATCATCTTTTTGAGGTCTGCAAATATGAAACTCTCCAAAAGACAAAGGTTAACCTAGAGAGATTTACAGGCTAAGTTACTAAATAATTAAGCTTGTGTCTACAAAACCCTGAGGAAGATCCCATTATTATATCTATTTTATAGAGGAAACCGAATTTAGAGACGTTAAAAGACTCCTGGCACATCTTACCAGCTAATATGAGACTAAGCGGAGATACTTAAAAAAAAAATCCTTTGTGATTAAATGCATTTGAGGGGCACAAATTCACTGTAAAATCTAAATGGAATAGTATCTGCTACCAGGCTCATTCATAGTGACTGCACCGGTTGTAACAAGAATTCAGGTGAAGAAATTCCTACATGATATTTTTATTACACGTGAGTCTATTCATGTGGCATAGCTTTAACATTTCTGAATTATTTGTGACAGTCACCAGCATGTACTCTTGTCATGCAGGCTTGAAGTGAACGCAGCCACACACATGGTCACACATGAATGTGCACAGAGCTCAGGGTATGAGAAAAACGGCCTGTGGAAAATTATTAAGATCAGAGAATCTTAGTGTCAGGAAGGACTTGGTTCCTTATTTACACATGAAGAAATCGTGGCTCAGCAAGGTTGAGTAATTTGGCAAAGGTCAAAGTATCAGAGCCTGGATCACATGTTTGTAATCATTTACATGTAATCATTTATGTAATCATCAGTAAACAATATCCTGTAAAGCACTGGAATACTGAAAGGGGTTTCGTTAATAAATTCAGTATCTGGTATCCTCAGATACAAAAACTGATTTTTCTGTAAATGTTCTTCTCCAGATGGATGACATTAAGATCAAAACTGATAATACTGGCATGGATCAAAGTTGCCAGAACTCTGAAACTCAGTAAATCTAGAGCCTTTCCGGCATGGTGCCACCTCCTTCCGGCTGCTCCCCCTGCTTCTGTGATGGCACTATCCCATTCTCCTCCTGCTGCTGGCTTTCCACTTCCTTCCTTGTTCCTGTCATTCTTCCCACAACCTCAATGTGAATACTCATTCCCAAAAGTCTTGTCTTAGGCCTGTGTCTGCTTCTCTGGTCAATACTTGATTCCTGAGGGTCTTACCTACCTTCCTGGCTTCATCAAACCACCACCAGGCAATGACCAAACCAACTCTCCACCCTCCACCCTCTCACCTGATCTTGAGCTCCAGATCCCAAATTTCCAAGTTCTAACAGGCAGCTTCACTAATGGGTTCTGGCCGTAATTCAAACTTAAAATGCCTCAAAGTAAACTCTTCTCTTCATGAACACTATACTGCTTCTCCTAACTTCCCATTTTTTAAAAAAAAAATAGATGACACCTATATTTTCCTAATTGAATCTGTAGGTGACATTGCCTTCTCCCTCTCCCTTAATCTCACAGCCAATAAATTGCCAAGTCCTATAGCCTCTTCCTCCTCAGTGTCTTTTGCAGCAAACACCAGCAACCCCTTCCTTCTACTCTAGCAAAGGCTTGGTATGTTAGATTCTCTTAGAAGAGCCCCAGAGACAGGCAGGATGTGAGTGTTAGCGGTTCATTTAGAAGGTGAGACCAGGAAGCACCAGTAGGGGAATGGTGAACTGAGTCAGGGAGGGTAGAAAGTCAATAAAGAACATGGGACCAAACAGTTCATGGCTATGGGCAACGGGGGACTCCATCCTCTTGGGGCACTTTGGGACACTATGTGAATATGGCTCAAAATTATCCCAAACGAGTGGCGAGGGAGCTGGGTTCCACCAGTTCCCTTCAGCCATTGGTTGAAGGCTGCTCCTGGAGGAGGTTCACTCGCTGGCACTCCCGGTTGGCCCTGAGCACAGGGCCACAGACTCCTGCAGCTAGAGAGGCCCCGAGTCCAAGAGATGTGAGCGTTTGCAGGTGAAAGCCATGAGGTAGATGTGCATGGGAATGTTAAGTGTCACAAGGGTAAGGATGTGACAAGGGTATGGCATTAACTGTCTCTGCTACCCGGCCTTTTCACCTCTCACTTGGACTGCTGCAATAGCCACTTAACTAGTTAACTCCCAGTCTTTGTTTATAACCACCCCTAATCCTATTTCCCATTCACTGACAGATTAATCTTCCTAAAGAACATTTCTAGCTCTAATCATGACAGTATTTTTGCTTAAAATTCTTCATTAGCTTTTCACTGCTGACTTAAGGACACATTCTTCTGCCCTTTATGTGTTCATAAAGAGAAGTGTTCAAGGCCCTCCACAATACGTCAAGCAACCTTTCCAGCTCTGGAGTTTACCATTTCTCCATAGGTACAGAGTCACATCAATGAGACACCAGTATTGTCTCAGGTGTGCTGGCCTCGTACCATTCTTGCTACCTGTAGAGACACCTCATCTGCCAAGTGTCCTTCACAATCAACTCTGCCTATTGAAATCATGCCTTGCATAAATATCAGGTAAAAGGCCAAGACTTCGCACCTGGTCTCCCAGACACCACAACCTTTCCCAATTCTACCCCTAATTGTCCCAGCCTGTCTGCTCCTGGCCCACATTATCTCTTACCTGTCTGTCTACTACTATCTTACCTCTTTCTCTGACGGTCAATACATACTTGTTGAATTGAACTTGTTGAAATAAACAGGACTGAAAAATGAGATGCATATCTTTTGATATGCAAAACTGTGTAGTTCTATCACATGACCTCTTGACACTTGATGATTTTTTTTTTTAATTTATTTATTTGTCAGAGAGAGAGTGAGCGAGCACAGGCAGACAGAGTGGCAGGCAGAGGCAGAGGGAGAAGCAGGCTCCCTGCCGAGCAAGGAGCCCAGTGTGGGACTCGATCCCAGGACGCCGGGATCATGACCTGAGCCGAAGGCAGCTGCTTAACCAACTGAGCCACCCAGGCGTCCCGACACTTGATGATTTTAACAGGAAATATCATATGCCTTCTTTCTTCACAGGACTTGAGACTCCCTAAAGAAGGGGTTCATCCAGGATACACAGCAAAGACCCTGAGGGGGCCATACATTGAATTTGTAGGCCTGGCAGAAATTTTCTTCAGGTCTAAAAATATAACTAGCAGCTTTTAAGACAAAACATTAGTTAATTCTCAGTTGCTAGGGCTACTAATGCAACCAGCAACTAATCCTACTGCAGTAATTCCTGGCTTTTTCCATGCTTCCAGAACAGAGGTAGAGTAAGCCTATCTAATGAGAAAAGGGATTAAGGAAGACCTTGCAGCATTCGGCTGGGAGGTAAAAACTCCTTTTACAGTGAGACTAGGATGGGAAAGGTATTCTGGAAAAAAATCTAAAGGATAAAGAAAATCTAAAGGATAGATAATCTTCCAGCAGATGTTTGGGCATAAATATTTTACAAGTTAGAATAATTTGAAAATAATTACAAACCAAGATTGTTGAAATTGTCCAACTATAGCTAGGATTTGCGAGAAACAATAGTAATTTGTTTCATGGCTTTTAGAGGTTCGTTTAAAAAAAATCATTGAAGAGAATAATGAAGTAAAATTAATTCTTAATTACTCACACATAATAGATGGGAAAAGAGTAATGCATATATTTGATATTCATCTGTGGACTACATATAATCTGTTCTTCTTAAGCTACTTCCAAAAAGTAGACAAACTGAGTTCTCCCTAACCTGGAAGAGAATTTTCCTGTCCTGATTTAGAGGTCATTTGTTTTAAAATGCAAATTTCATTTAAAAAGTGGGTGTTTTTGTTTTTGTTTTGTTTTTGGTCTAGAAACAAATTAAAATTCACCCTGTTAATCAGGTAGCCTGACTCTCCCTAGCTATTCCGGAAGGGGATGAATTTGCTAATCTGCAGTAGAAGCCATTACCCAGAACCCTTCTTTCAGTGCTGGGGTGGCCTCATAGCCGGTACTAAACTGGGCCAGCTAGGATTTTAGTTTTCCATCCGGGAAAATGAGAACCGAAAAAGACACCTGTCTTTTTAAAAAATCATTTCAGTTGCAGCGGGCTGATGCACTTACAAGTGTAGGTGGTGTGCTACACAAGGGGCAAGTCTTTGGCTAACACCACAAGGGTCTCTGGCTCAGTGAACGGAGTTTGATAGTAATTTTTGCTACAAGTAAAATAATGATAATAATAATTTCAATTTCATTTTTATTTTATTGTAATGTCTGATAGTCATCAGGAGCTTAGAAGATTTCATTTTACAGCCTTCCTTTCTCAAGTACTTAAAGGTCAGTACTGAAATATTGGATAAGATGCTACCCAAAGGACTCTGTGATTCCTGTATGCACCTAAGTCCCCCAAAAGTAATCCTTGCATGAGTACTAATCATACTTCTTCGCTGGTCTCTGCAGCATGTTTTTGTTGTTGCTGCTGTTTCATTTTCATACCATCCTCCCCTCGTCTACTACCTAGTGATTTGCCCAAATTGTTAGGAAAATTGATCTTATTTTTAGGTGAGTTCGTTAAATAGGAAGTCAGAGAAAACAACAGGAGGCATCCATATATCAAGTCAACACTTTAATGACTAATCATTTTACCTAGTCCTTGATAGACGTGTAAAATGGCTAAGTGTCTACAAGTGCCTGGAACTTTGCTCGTTTTCGTTAAAATAACTAGCCACAAAACAAAGGGCCCCAAGAAATATCTTGGCTACCTCTGAGGTCAAGATGGCCTAGGTGCTCCATTCCGACTCATTTCTACATGGCTACATGCATAGGCACTCGTGCTACACAGTGACCCCAGTAAATGACCACAGTGTTGTGCACGGCTTAGAGCAGATCACCCAGAGAGACAGGAGTTACCCTTGGTCCAAGCGCCTAAGAAGCAAGTCTCCTGCCCTGCCCTGGCTGGGTTTGGGGCCAGAGGTGGCTCACCAGGGCCAGGGTTCAAAGGGAGGCTCCCACCTCATAGCAGTCTTCAGCCCAGCCTGCACTTTAGACTCAGTAGGGAGTGTTAAGACAAATCATAGACACTTGGACTCCACCCCAGACCAAATGAATCAGGAACTCAAGGGGCAGAGGGTGGGGGGGGGGGTGGGAATGTGGTTCAGGGACCAGTGTTTTTTAAAGCTTCCCAGAGGATTCTAATGCACAGCCAGGGCTGAGAACCAAGTGCTTGGAGAGTAGAAGAATAGAGAACCAGGGTGAGAGCAGAAGAATAAAGAAATAGGAGAGCTGAGCCAAGAGAGGAGGAGGCTGCAGTGACAAGAATGATAAAACGACCTAGAGTGACTCGGGAAGAGGGAAATCTAGTGGCATGGGAATTCCTTGCTGTGCACAGGGAAAGGCTACCGAACATCAACAACCTTATAGGATCACCTGGCCCATGTTGCTCATTCAGTAAATGGTAGCTAGCTATTAAATCATTGGCATTATTATTCTTAGAAATTCTTAAATTATTTAAACACTCCTTTTCCTTATTTGAAAACTGTTCATAGAGAATTGTACAATCTTTTGTGTACCTACCACTTACAAGAGTCAGTATTACTGCGCTGGACCTATCAATGTTAGGAAAAAATCCTAAAGAATTCAATACATTCATACCCGTATCTGGCTGAGATCAGCCTTCCTGGGTTGTTCTGAGTGGGATGGAGGAAGGGGGGTGGGTAATTTTTGGAGCATTTAGGAAAGAGCAGACTTGGATGAGGCACCATGGTTTTTAGTAGGAAGGTTTTGGTTATGGGAAAGAGAGTGCCTGAAGTTTGAGTCTGACTATTGAACTGTGTCCTGACTGGCCCTGCTTTATATCTTCCTCCTCCCTCAGACCAAAATCCCTTCTGAATGCCTGCTTCAGAAAATGGAACTCAGGAGGGAAGAGCATTACATCTCCCCCCATCCCATTAGCTTCCAAAGCTAAAGTGGAAAAGCCCAGTAGGAAACAAGAATCCATGTCTCTAGATATGAGTCCGTAGTGAACCACCCACTATCTGATGTTGAGGTAGGAATCCTCTTGTTGAAAACCCCTTTGATCTCTAACCCGGGATTTTCAGCCTGACTTGAATTAAAGCCGGCGCTGAAAGGTAAAGACATTCCAACCAACAGCCTGAGTTCCTGCCCTGAGACCACTAATCAGTTTTATGAGCTCAGGCTTGTCACCTGACTTTTCCAGAGGCGTCCTCAATCGAAAAAATGAGCTTTTCATGATTAGAGGATCTCTGGAGCCAGGGGCCAGGGCAGGATGAGATAAGCGCTGGTGTCAGAAGGTAAAACCAGCACACTGCTTCCCTCACCAAGAGAATATTACTATCCCCACCCCACCCCCACCCCCCAATCAGCTCACTTCCACAGAGAGCTTAGAGCTGAAGGTGTTTGGTGTTTACATTTTACATTCTGCTACCATCCCTCATCTGTCAGGGGCTGGTATCAGATAATTGGAGGAGTGGCACTGATCCATAAAACCACACTTTGAGCAGCACCTACCGTAAAGCATCCCCGAGTTTCTGCTCCCCCTTTCGGCACTTCCTTACCTGCTGAACCAGCTCTAACTTGACTGGAAAGTGCCTGAAGGAGGGTTTTCTTTTTCATAGCTCTATGAAACGTGATTCACATGCCATACAATTCGCCTATTTAAAATGTACAATTCATCATAGGGGAAGAGAGGAAAAAATAAAACAAGATGAAATCAGAGAGGGAGAAAAACCATAGGAGATCCTCCATCATGGGAAACAGACTGAGGGTTGCTGGAGAGGCGGGGGTACCTGTGTGAAGGGCATGAAGGAGGGCTCGTGATACAATGATCGCTGGGTATTATAGGCAACTGATGAATCACTGACCTATACCTCTGAAACTAATAATACATTATATGTTAATTAATTGAATTTAAATAAAAATGTTTTAAAAATAAATAAAATGTATAATTCATGGGTTTTAGTGTAATCAGAGTTGTTCAACCACCACAATATCAGAACATGTTTATCTCCCCAAAAAGAAACCCTCTACCATTAGCCGTCACCCTCCCTCCCCCAGCCCTAGGCTACCACTAATAATATACTGTCTTTCTGTCTCTATAGATTTGCCTATTCTTTTTTTTTTTTTTTAATTTATTTGACAGATGGAGATCACGAGTAGGCAGAGAGGCAGGCAGAGAGAGAGGAGGAAGCAGGCTCCCCACCAAGCAGAGAACCCGATGCGGGGCTCGATCCCAGGACCCTGGAATCATGACCTGAGCCGAAGGCAGAGGCTTAACCCACTGAGCCACCCAGGTGCCCCTAGATTTACCTATTCTTAATGTTTTATATAAATGGGATCATACAGCATGTGACCTTGTGTGACTGGCTTCTTTCTCTTAGTGTAATATTCTCAAGGTTCAAGGCGTCTGGGTGGCTCAGTGGGTTAAAGCCTCTGCCTTCGGCTCAGGTCATGATCCCAGGGTCCTGGGATTGAGCCCCACATCGGGCTCTCTGCTCAGCGGGGAGCCTGCTTCCTCCTCTCTCTCTGCCTGCCTCTCTGCCTACTTGTGATCTCTGTCTGTCAAATGAATAAATAAAAAAAAATCTTAAAAAAAATATTCTCAAGGTTCATCCATGCTATAGCAAGTATCTGTAGTTCATTTTTTTTTTTAAATGCTGAATAATATCCAGCAGTATGGATATACCACATTTCCCTCACCCATTTGTCCACTGATGGACCTCTGGGTTGTTCCTACCTTTTGGTTAATATGAATAATGCTGCTATAAATACCCATGTAGAAGTTACTATATGAACATATATTTTCATTTCTCTTGGTTATACACATAGGAGTAGAATTGCTGGGTCATATAGTAATTCTATGTTTAACTTTTTTGAGAATGTGCCAGACTATTTTCCAAAGTGGCTAGGAGGTAATCCTATGTTTAACTTTTCAAAAGTGCCAGACTATTTTCAAAGGTGGCTATTTTCCTAGTGTGCCTAGAGATACAGAAGTCCGTATGACCCTATAACTAAAAAGAAAGGGGGTCCTCTATATAGCTTTCAACAAACTCAGTTTTGCCTTGGTAAATTATCATTCCTAACTAAGCTAGAAGCATAATACTTCATAAAGTAATTAATAATACTAAGGAGTTTGTGGATAACTTGGATTCCTAGATTTGTATCCTTGAAAATGCATCTGCAGAGGGCAAGAAAAGATACCATTTACGTGCTCCAGAAACCCCGCAGGAACATCTGAATGTCAGTCTACTGAGACTAAGACTCCCCATCTCCCATAGCTAACAGCCCCAGGGAGGGCAATGTGCAGGCTTCTGCTTTCCTAGTGAGCAACGCTTTTGGCTTTTCCACAATCCTGCAATATATAACTGGAAATGAGGACAATATGGTAGTGGAAAATTTCTTTCCTTCTTATTCTCCTCTGTAGGAGTCGTAGTAATCCCTATGAATTCTAAGTATATCAGCAACATATTTCAGCAAAACTTTTCTTTTTTGCATTTCTTCCACTCCTAGGAGAACTGCTTACTCTAAATTCCATTTCACCTTTGCTAGCTCTTCTGGGTTAATTTCAGTTAGAGAATGTGCCTTCCTGTTTGATCTTTGCTGATTCATCTTTTGTTCTTTTTTTATGCCCTCAGGAAGGTCTTAACTTAATCTGGGTCTGAGCTACATTAAATCCTTTCTGGAACAAGGTGAGGTATAAATAAACATAAGTTCCTCTAGTCTGAAACAGTAATTGTTCATGGCTCTAAGGGCAGAAGGAAGAAGGATTATCAAGGGAGCTAAATATCAAAGATAACTCTAATAATCAATATTGGCATCTCATTTTTATGATCTATTAGAGCACAAGAAGTATATATTAAATTATAATTAATTTACTCCCTTAAATTTCTTTTTTAAAGCAGTTGTTTTAAAGCATATAATTGTAATTACATTTTGGCCATTTTACATCTTTATTCTTTTTTAAATTAGATTACATTAACCTTTGTGATACAGATAATTGCTGGAAGTATTAGTTCATTGGATTCAACCCAGTGCTCTGTGTATGACTCCAAAGACCAAGCTGCTTTACCCTCTCACTTAGAACTCTATATTATTTAACATAAAATAGAAGTTTCATAAAATAAAAAGTTAAGCGGTGCCTGGGTGGCTCAGTGGGTTAAAGCCTCTGCCTTCAGCTAGGTCATGCTTCCAGGGTCCTGGGATCAAGCCCTGCAACGGGCTCTCTGCTTGGCAGGGAGCCTGCTTCCTCTTCTCTCTCTCTCTGCCTGCCTCTCTACCTACTTGTGATCTCTGTCAAATAAATAAATAAATAAATATCTTAAAAAAAATAAAAATAAAAAGTTAAAAATGTTTACCTATATACTATCCCTTTGTAAGAACTTGAGGTATTCTTGGAGATTTTTCAAAAAACCAATTAATGTGATTGGTAAAAGTTAATGGGTTTGTTGCATTCTTTCAAAGTAAATTTCCAATTACCTTTAAATGCAAAGGGTAGAAGGTTTTCAAGCTTCTTGCTCTTCCTTTTCTCTCCTCCTTCCTATTTGTTGTGTTCTAAGATTCTATCCATAGACCTCCCCTAAGCAATCTTGACTACTGAGCTCCAGGTTTTACTTGTGCACCAACAATCTGTTTCTTTCTGTAGTTTGTACTTCTCTCCTGAGGCTGAGTCTACTATATCCAGCTGTATTAGAAATTTCCACCTGGATGATCTCAAAGCTCCTAAAAATCTGAAACTAGATTTTTTTTTTACACCAAAAATCTTGTCAATGCTCTTAAATTTCCCATTTCAGCAAAGATCAGAGCCTATTACCAATCAGCCACCGCTAGAAATGTCAACCTAGAATTTCCTCTCTTTGTTTCCTGCAATACAATTAGTATTCTTTCTGCCCTGTCAATACCCTTCATTTTTATTCTCTCCTCTTTCTCCCTCCTACCTCTGTTTTTAAACTCTGGGTACATCTATAGTAACTGCTTTCCAATTAGCCTCCCAGCCTCCAGACTCCTTCCCTTCCATCTCTTTTCTATATACTGCTGCCATGGTTCTCTCTCTAAAACAGGGACATGATCAGATTATTTTATATGTCAATTATACCTCCATAAAGCTGGAAAAAGAAGTTAAAACGTCAATGCTTTGATAGTAAGTTCCTTGGATTCTACATATGACTCTTCAAAATTTGGCCCAACCCCTCTAGAAGAATTCCTGGATGAGAGGGAGTATGACATAATGGTCAAGACCATAAGCACACAGTCAGACTACATAGGTCTGAATCCTGGTTCTGCATTTCCTGGCTAGGACATGTTCTTAATCTTCTTGTGCCTCACTTTTTTCAGCTGGTAAATGGGGATGTTGATGGCTATGCTTAACTAAATCATTGTGTTGTTACTATGGTTGAACATTAAGTACAAAAAGACATAACTGATATATTCTAAGGACTCAGCAAACCTAAGATAAAATCATCATCATTATCCCTCTACCAGTAAGTACATGCTTTTACCTATCTCACTCTTTATGCTGAGAAAGCCTTTCTATTCCCTGTCTTGGTTCAATACCACAGCCTTCAAGATCCAACTGAAACTTACCTCCACTACGATGTTCTCTCACCTCTCCCAAACAGTTCGTTATGCCCTCTCTTTATGCTCAACCATCTTTATACACCCCCTTACAATTACATTTGGCACTGTACTGCATATATTTTCAAGCATCTGAACTCTGTCCTGCAACTTCAATGAAAGCTCCTAAGGGTTAATGTTGCATCTAATATGGTGTATACTCCCCACCATATTGCCTTGTCTAATGCCTAATTTAACAGGCAGACAACACAGCTTTGCTGAATGAACAGATCTTTGTCCCTCACTTTATGAGACCTATCGGACTTTACTTTGCAGTACATTATTTTCTTGAGAGTCTCAGACCATGTCCTCCCCATTCTTGTACCCTGGAAGCACCTAGAAGGAGACACAGCAGACAAGAGCTGCTCAAAAATTACTTCATGGGTTCAGGGTCACTGACAAATTCAAATCTTTCCCTTTAAGAGCACCTGCCATTTGTTCACAAACTTCTAAAGGGCTGGACTAAACAAGGAAATGTGAACCTTCACATCAAGCTGTTTATTGTGAGGATCTTGAGAAAGAACATAAACATTTTATAACTTTAGTTTTTGAAATCATATTGATCCTGATTCCCTCCAGGACCCAAGTCCCTGTAAAGCAAAGTACAAGAGCTCTTTTTCCGCCAAGCTCTCATAAGTACTGACATTAGCAACAGATTATACTTTTTTATTTCCAGCATGACTTAATTATTTATAGTTTTAATATCATTCTCTATTAATGCCTCAAAAAAAAGGTTTCTTTCAATTCTGGTGGAATTGTCTTTGAGTTATTGGAGTAGTAAGGGATTAACAGTTGAAAATCTTCCAAAAAATTTCAGTGAATTTTTAGAGCAAAAAAAAAAAAAAACTAAGCAAATGAAAATATTTAAATAATATTTCCCCTATGTAAACTTTGTCTGGCAAATAGACATATAACATACAGTCAATCTGTTTCATGACAAGTGAATTTCTTAAGTGAAAACAAAGTATCATCATACTGGTTAATTTGTTTTGTACCAGTTAATTTATAAAGTAAGTGTGTTTTGCTTTAAAAATAACATAGATAGGGACGCCTGGGTGGCTCAGTTGGTTAAGCAGCTGCCTTCGGCTCAGGTCATGATCCCAGCATCCTGGGATCGAGTCCCACATCGGGCTTCTTGCTCGGCAGGGAGCCTGCTTCTCCCTCTGACTCTGCCTGACACTCTGCCTGTGCTCACTCTCTCTCGCTCTTTCTCTCTGACAAATAAATAAATAAAATCTTTAAAAAAAAAAATAATAAAAATAACATAGATAAATATCTATTGATGTTAAAATACAGTATGAAAGTCATAAGATAGAACTTTAGCTTCTATAAAAATGAATTACATATATTTTACTTATGATGTACAATCTGGATAAACATAGACTAAGGGGAGTCCCCTGGCTATATAATTGCAAGTCTTATAAATTTCCTCTTCTTGTTGTTGCTTCTCTGTATTTTTCCACAGTGAACTTGTATTGTATACACAGTTATTTTAAATAAAGAATGTGCTTTTCATTATAAAACTAGAAATCATTCTTTTAAAAAGTAAGCTGTTGTCATTAATTTAAATTTACTTACCAAGAGATTCTCCCCTGCCACTCCTCTGTTGTTAAAAACCACACATCTAAAAACCAGGAAAGTAATGTTTGTTATTTTCACACATGATTCTTGCTCACAATAATACATATTAAAATCATCTTAGTGGCATTGTTTTAGGTTATTAAAAGATTTTTAAAGATCTGTTCCACAGACATGAGAATGTTTTACGATTTCATGTAAATGCACTAAAACATATGTCCATTTTTCTAACTTCAATATGTGAGTTCAAATCAGAAAATTGTATATCGAAGTGACGTTGAATTTTCCTATGAAAAGCAGAATTTTTACAACTTATTCCTATGCATATGTGTAGGCCTCCAATAAATGTTATTAAAACAATTCTAAATATAAGTCAAATTTATTATTTATTTATTTATTTATTTATTTAACTAATCTCTACATCCATCATGGGGCTCAAACTCAGGACCCCAAGCTCAAGAGTCACATGTTGCCCCCACTGAGCCAGCCAAGTACCCCAGTACAAGTCACATTTAAATGTTTTTGCCTCATACTAGAAAAAAAAGGTTCTCTATCTATTCTATTTGTAACATTAATAAGTATCTATCTAAGAAAGAGCTATTATTCCCTCAAGACTTGACAAACAGAGACTAGAACTTCACCTGTGGTGAAAACATTACCACAGGTAGGGCTGCAAGGAACCTGGCATCTGAGCTGGTAGGAAGAGCCCCCACTATACTACTGTTGGGTGTTCAGTTGACCTCGGGAGGAAAGACAAATTGTGCTTCCTATAATCTTGTTTGCCTCTCCTGGATCAATGGTCATATGCAAAGGGCTTAGAGCAGTGTTGGCTCATGGTAAGTATATAGGAAAGTTAGCTATTAGTAGCAATGGTAATCAAAGTGACATTGTAGCTTTAATAAGTGTCATTCTGCATTTAAATTATTTAATTCTCATTTAACTTTCAGTCAACCAGAACCTCAGATATGAATTTTTCGCCATCCTCAAACCAAATCCTGACTCCTGTCTACAGGATTCTCTTTGACTGAGTGACTCCATATTCATGTTGATTAAAATTCATTTTGTTTTTGTCTATATACTTATCTAATCAATCAAGGCCATCTAATTCCCTTCTTTCAGGGTGTTGCTGATCACTGTATGGGTTCTGACTGCCCTACACAACATTCACAGCTAACTCTTACGGTGGGGGAGGGGTTAGGTTTCAATGTGATGTTCAGACTATATTTCTGTGAAGGAATCCTCTCTTTCATCTGAAGAATTTTATTAGGCCCAACTGGAAAAAAAAAAAAAAAAAGGGAAATGTTTAAAATATCTGAAATCAGGGGCACCTGGGTGGCTCAGTGGGTTAAAGCCTCTGGCTTCGTCTTGGGTTGTGATCCCAGGGTTCATGGGGCTCTCTGCTCAGTGGGGAGTCTGCTTCCCTTCCTCTCTTTCTGCCTATCTCTCTGCCTACTTGTGATCTCTGTCTGTCAAATAAATAAATAAAATCTTTAAAAAAAAATAAAATATCTGAAATCAGAGGCATCTGAGTGGCTCAGTTGATTGAGCATCTACCTTCAGCTCAGGTCATGATCCCAGGGTCCTAGAATCCAGGCTCCCTGCTCAGAAGGAGTCTGCTTCTCCCTCTCCCTCTGCCTCTCCTCCCGCTGATGCATTCTCTCTCTCTTTCTCCCTCTTGAGCTCACTCTCCCCCTCTCCTTCAATAAATAAAATATTTAAAAGTAAAAAAAAAATTCAGAAATCTGATTTGAGAAAAAGCTAGAAATATTACATTTTATTCACTAGTTAGAGAAATATCTTAAATATACTCTGAAAACAAGCAGAAAAGTTAGGAGTAGGATCAGTCCTTAATCTTTACTTGCTAAAAAGAATGGCATGACAGGGGCATCTGGCTGGCTCAGTTGGTAGAGTGTGCAACTCTTGATCTTGGGGTTGTGAGGACCAGCCTCACATTGGGTGTAGAGATTACTTAAAACTAAAATCCTTAAAAAAAAAAAAAAAAAAGAACTGCAAGAGAGACTAAACATAAATAAGATTTAAGTAAGCCACATGTACTTACTTGCATAAGCACCTAGGTTATACAAGAATTGGGGCTAATATTACTTGTGCCCTTGAACCTTGAAGCTCCCAGTCATCCAGAAAAGAACCACCTTTAGAGAGCAAACACTAAGTTAGGATAAAAATGGCTTCTGAGGCAAGATGTCATCATGTGACTGCCACTGAAAGAAGGGAACAGAACGAGTAAGGGCAAAGAAAATGATGATCTGCAAACTCATGAAAAAGCAGGCTGTACCTCTGGGATTTTCTCCCCAACTCAGACCAGGATATTTGTACTTCCCTTTAGGCAACTTTGAAAAGTAGATCACAGCTCTGCTATCTCTTGCTAGAAGAGGAAATGTACTGACCTCTCCATAGACCTTTGCTCCTAATGATGTTCAATCACTAGTTGTCATCACTGTACAGACTTCTAGCTTTGGAAATTGGGCAGAGAGATGAGGAAGAATGGAGAAAAGCAGCTACAGAGGAAGGTAGAATGATGGCTGCCATTCTGTCTCTCTCTCCCATTCCGGTTGGTGACAAGTAATCAGCTTCTTCTTTCGTCTAACCCCTTTTCTGCCCTGACAATCATATAAAGCGTAAAGACCTGGTTGTATAACTATTAGTACCAGGACATTTGATAAGCCTCTGTTGACTTTATAATATCTCTCCCCAAATAATTTTTATAATTTCTCCCATTTTTTTTGATCTGTGATTTTGTCTTTAATTATCTTAAGCCTTATCATGTAATTTAAAATTTGTGCTGCTGATATATATCCTCTATTTTAACCCTTCTAATGAGTAGGTAATAATTGGTGAAAGCACCATTACCAATCATACAAATATGGTAATTCCACAGTTATGTTTTTGAATAGCTGTTTAGAAGACAATCTTGAATTATAATTTAGTCTAACTTAGTAAAGAATTCACAAGCCAAGTCTGCTCCTATATCGTCACACCAAATCTTAAAAGCATCTGACCTTACAGATCATCTACAAATGTGAGAAGTGTTAAAGATTCTTTATTTAGTATTTTACATAAACCACACTAAAATGCCTTTCATTAAGCAAAAGGCAACATTTAAATGCAGGGAATTTTAATTAAATTGCCATAATATGTTTTTAAGATTTTTTTTTATTCATTTGACAGAGAAAGAGATTGGTAAGAACAGGAACACAAGCAGGGGGAATCAGAGAGGGAGAAGCTGACTTCCCACTGAGCAGGGAGCCTGATGCGAGGCTCGATCCCAGGATCCTGGGATCACGACCTGAGCTGAGGGCAGATGCTTAACTGACTGAGACACCCAGGTGCCCCATAAGTTGGCATAGTTAAGACCAAAAAGATAAAGTGGACATTGCCAGCTTATCTTCAGCCCTTGATTTCAACAGGCTAATGGACATGACATGAAACATAGCTGAGTCTTGCTGTTCTATAGACAGTGAAGGGATTTCCTTAGTATTTGAATACATTAATACAACCAGTTATATAAACCCAATATAAAACAAATTTCCTATAAGTTTAGAGATGGCATTTACCATATCTGTGAAAAGCTGCACATTATTAATAAACTCCAATCATATTTTTAGAAGGGTAAAACAGTGACAGCACTTGCTGAACCAGAATTACTATCAAAGTTCAAAAAGCTGATCATATTCATTTAGTCACAAGCCAATTTTATTTCAAACAGGACTGTCCAAAAGAAATAGTCTGTCAGCTATCCATGATCTGGATTCTGGTGTATGAGATCAATTTAAATATGTACACATAAAAAAGTCATGAGACATTCTTGTTTTGTAATAAATAAGGCAATGGCCAACCATTACTCCTTAGTAGCTTTTTTGAGATAAGCTATCAAGTCTGCTCTTTTCCTTGTCTTCCTAATGCCAGTGAAGATCATTTTTGCTCCAGGGATGTACTTTTTGGGATTCTCCAAATACTCCATCAGTGTCTCCTCTTCCCAGGTGATGCCTTTGTTATTGGCATCTGTGTAAGAAAATCTAGGGGCCTGACCTGCCTTTTGCCCAAATAAACCATGGAGATTTGGCCCAGTTTTGTGCTTGCCTCTTTTTTCCATGGTATGACACTGGGCACATTTCTGAACCAAAGTCTTGCCCTTTTCAATATCACCCATTTTTATTGTATTTTTTAAAGATTTATTTATTTATTTGAGAGAGAGAGAGAATGAGAGAGAGAGAATGAGCAGAGGTGGGGCAGAGGGAGAGGGAGAGGGAGAAGGAGAGGGAAAGAATTCCAAGCAGACTCCCTGCTGAGCACTGAGCTCAATGTGGGACTTGATCTCATGACCCTGAGATCATGGCCTGAGCCGAAATCATGAGTTGAACACTTAAGCAAATGAGCCACCAGGTGCCCCTATGTCATCTATTTTTAAATCACTCTTTGGTCATGTGTAAAACAAAGATATCCACTCACAAGCTATACATACCACTCCCTAAGCTCTCCCAAACAAATTTTTTTAACTTTATTTATTCATTTGATAGAGAGAGAGAGATCACAAGTAGGCAAAGAGGCAGGCAGAGAGAGAGGGGGAAGCAGGCTCCCCGCTGATCACAGAGCCCAATGCGGGGCTCAATCCCAGGACCCTGAGACCATGACCCGAGCCGAAGGCAGAGGTTTAACCCACTGAGCCACCCAGGCGCCCCCCAAATGATTTTTAAAGTTATAAAATATAACAAAAATTGTTCTGCAAAACTTATTTTTCCTATATATTTTAGCTATTTAAATGTCCTTCTCAAAACAGGAAAATATAAATAAAGAAATACCAAATAAAAAATAAATCTGGTATTAAGAACTCTGTCACAACAGAACATGTTAACCAGGAAAGCAGGTAAGCCTTCCTTAAGGAAGATTAAATAAAAGGCATAGAGCTACTGTAGCACAGGATTTTTCAACCTTTAGTGCATGGGACATTTAGGAGCTGTTTCCTTGATTGAAAACCTCTATTACAGTGAGATGGGCCAGATAGCCTTGAATCTACTTAAGTCCAGTGATCTGCCAGTATAAAGACATTTTATCAGATGACCTTAAGTAATTTCTAGCTCTAAGATTCCACAAGTCTTTGAATCTAAGAACAGAAATAATAATCAGAAGGTGGAGTAGGAGGAATATTCATTCATTATTATGCTGATTTCAGATAATAATAATGATAACAATAGATAACCTTGATTATTGTTTGCTATATGCCAGGTCATGTTCTAGGCACTTTACATAAATATTAATATTGAAATAACCTATTCACTCAAAAATTTATTAAACAGGGGCGCCTGGGTGGCTCAGTTTATTAAGCAACTGCCTTCGACTCAGGTCATGGTCCCAGAGACCTGGGATCGAGTCCCACATCGGGCTCCCAGCTCCATGGGGAGTCTGCTTCTCCCTCTGACCTCCCCTCTCATGCTCTCTCTCACTCTCTCTCTCTCAAAATAAATAAATAAAAATCTTAAAAAAAAAAAAATTTATTAAACAGACTATTTACTGAACTGAAGATTGAGTTAGAGTTTGTAGGAGAAAAATGAAATATAAATATAAGGCTCTTGGCCTCAAAGAGAGTATAATCTTGCTAGGTTGAAAAGGAATGCATCATGTTTTCAGTTAAGTCACTGCAATAAATGTAATATTATAAGGCAGTGTACAATTCAATGTCCAGTTAATGGTGTAGATAATAAAGCCTTGTGAGGTCAGATTGAGCAAAATTGATTAGTAAAGAATTCATGGAAAAAAACAGATAGGTATTATGCTGAGACTTGGAAAATGGTAAAGATTTAAGAAGGAAAGTGTGGGATATAATATGGGTTAGAGGGGGCAATGTAAGCAAAGATGTAAGGCAGGGATTTATAAAATTTTCTAAGGGATGAGATACTAGATCATCTTAGCAGAAACATGGCTACATAGAGTATAATGATAAGAAATAAGGATGGAAAAAATAGGTTAGAACCAAAACAGGCACAGGGTTCTGAATGCCAGGTTAAGAAAAGATGACAGGGAGTTATACTTTCAGAAATGTCTAAGTAGATCCTATTAGACCAATCCTTCCAAAGAATAGCATCTAAAAGGTCTTGATAAATTTTAAAGGCAATGGAGAATGACCAAAGCAGGTAGAAACTAAATGAGAGTTGACACTTGAAAGAAAAAAATGGCATTGGGTGAGGTTCTCCTCTTTTCATAGCCTTTTGCCTGAGGGGAGGCACCAGTATTATTCAGTGATGGATAAATGTCAAATAGAAATGTTATTTTATGGGCTTGAGAAACCAGAAAACAGAGTTTGTAACAACTATAGCAGTTAGGAAATAAAGGAAATTTTCAGAAAAGAGAGAGACAGAGAGGGAGAGTCCTAAATTCTGGGTGAAAACTGAGCCCACAGCTCTGGCTAAGCTTTTATCTATACAGATATGAGGCTCCAATCAGTCAAATTAAGGATAAAAAACTGAAGAGATTTCAGCTGCTGTCTACCACTGAGGAGACAGAGTTTGAAGTTTGAGTTTAGTCATATTATCTGTCCAATAAGACAAACAAAAATCAGTTCTCTTTGGAAAAATATAACAGAATCTTGAGTCTCTACAATGGATTATTTAAATGTCTACAACACAACCCAAAATTACTAGATCATGAAGAAACAGGAATACATGCCCATACTCAAAAGGTAAGATTGTCAATGTAAGTGACCCTGAGATGTCCACATGTTAGAATTAGTAGTTGAGGATTTAAAGCAGCTATTATAACTATGCTAAAGGACAGAAAGGAAAATAAGCATGTAGTGTATTTATTTTTTTTTAAGATTTTATTTATTTATTTGACAGACAGAGATCACAAGTAGGCAGAGAGGCAGCCAGAGAGAGAGCAGGGGAAGCAGGCTCCCTACGGAGTGGAGAGCCCTGTGCGGGGCTTGATCCCAGGACCCTGGGATCATGACCTGAGTGGAAGGCAGAGGCTTAACCCACTGAGCCACCCAGGTGCCCAAGCATGTAACGAATTTAAAGAAATAGGAAATCTGAGCAGAGGAATAAAACCTATTAAAAAATGGAAGTTCTAGGGGTGCCTGGATGGCTCAGTTGTTAAGCGTCTGCCTTCGGCTCGGGTCGTGATCTTAGGTTCCTGGGATCGAGCCCCACATCAGGCTCCCTGCTCTGTGGGAAGCCTGCTTCTCCCTCTCCCACTCCCCCAGCTTGTGTTCCCTCTCTCGCTGTCTCTCTCTGTCAAATAAATAAAGAGACCTTTTAAAAAAATGGAAGTTCTAAGTCAGAAAAATACAATATATGAAGAAAAAATTCACTTGACTTGCAAATTACAGTCCCAATGTAAAGATGAAAGAGAACTAAAGATTGAAAAAAATGAATAGAACCTCAGTGTTTTGTGGTACATTATCAAAAGTTCTAACACATATGTATGTAATTGCAGTCCCAGAGGAGAAGAAAGAATGGAGCAGAAAAACGTTTGAATGAATAATAGCAAAATTTTCTCCGAGGTTGATAAAAAGACAAAAAACTCAGAGTCTCAAAAAGAAAAAGAGAAGTGGTAGGGGAATAAAGGAACAACAACAACAACAAAAACAGAAATCAAACACGAAAATGGTAAGTCTATATCTATCATATCAACAGTTATATTAAATGTAAATGGACTAAAAAATCCAGTTGAAATAAAGAGATTGTCAGACTGGATAAAAAAGCAAGACCCAACTATATGCTATCTATAAGTGATATACTTTAAATATAAAGACTCATACTTTGAAGGTTAAAGTATGAAAAAAAATCATGTAAACAGTAAGTATAAGAAGGCTAGAGTGGCTACAGTAATAGCAGATAGACATCACAACCAGAGATAAAGAAAGACATTTCATAATGGTAAAAGAGTTAAATTATAAGAAAATCAAAAATCACAAATATACATAAGACTAATAATAGAGCTTCCAAAACATGAAGTACAAATTGACATAATTAATGGAGAAACAGAAAATCCACAATCATAGCTGGTTTCAACATCCTTCTGTCAATAAGACAAAAAAAAGTAAAGGTATAAAGTCTGATTAACACTATCAAATACCCTACTCTAATTTACATTTACACAATACTACATCCAATAGCATAATATATACTTTTAAAAAATGATAATACTATCAACTATCCTACCCTAATTTACATTTACACAATACTACATCCAATAGCATAATATATATTCTTTTTTAAGAAATTATAATACTTGAACATTTCCAACCTCACTAATGTCATAAATATGTTAAAACAGATTAATATAACTCCTGTTCCTTTTTCTAGAATGTAAAGCATCAAAAATCAAACACAATAATTAACAAGAATATATTATTGACTGTATTACACACCCAACTCCTGATCATCACATAGTATGGAGAACAGTGAAACATAATTCATAGTTCAAGAGCCTCATTTTCTTGTTTCAACTCTTTCCCTATAAAATCTATTCCCTGAGTAGAAAACATGACTTATTTGCCTGTCATGTCTTGAATTTCTCTGATGAAAGAGTCCTGTGATGCTACAGGTCTACAATATTCCAACAGACAATAATCATGGGATTTGAGGGGCTAGTTTTCCCAAGCCAAGAATCTGAGATACCAAGTAAAGGAGAGTTTTGAAGAATGATCAACATTTCAAAGAACCTTAAAAAAAATCATACATTTATCTGTAACAAGGCTGTACAGTTCAATCTTAACCTTGTCATACATTAACTGTCTAACTTTGATAAATTATGAACACTGTAGTTTTGCTTTTGGTGGTAAAATGAGAATAATAATATATCTCTTGGAATTAGGTCCATATTAAATAAGACAACCTAAGTATAGCACCTGATATGGGGCCTATTGTGTGGCAAGTACTATATAAAGATAAATTTATTTTTTTTTAAGATTTTATTTATTCATTTGACAGACAGGGATCACAGGTAGGCAGAGAGGCAGGCAGAGAGAGAGGAAGGGAAGCAGGCTCCCTGCTGAGCAGAGAGCCCGATGTGGGGCTCGATCCCAGGACCCTGGGATCCTGACCTGAGCCGAAGGCAGAGGCTTTAACCCACTGAGCCACCCAGGCGCCCCTAAAGATAAATTTAGAGTTAACAAAAATGGCAATTCTGGTTATCTCTTGCCGATCATAAGTTCTGGATGGCCCTGTGAATTAAAAAAATTAAAGATCAATAAGTTAATAATGAATGCAATTCATTTTATTTGGGCATAGTATTTTAAAACCAATAGCCACAAGGAGAAAAGGGGTTAAAGTTATCCCTCATGTGAAGAAGCTGAACACCTCATACAACTAACACTAAGTTCTCTTTCAGGAATCTCTTATAACATTTTATTAGAATTTTTTTCCCCTACTAGCTCTCCTATTTTCCCTAACATATGAGTATATGTTGGTTTCTGATGTCCTCAGATTTTATCTTACTCATTTGAATTCTAGCTGGGTCTCTTTGATATTTCTATAGATTCTATAAACTAAAGAACTAGTTAAACTAGCTTACAAAAAACCCCACTTAGTAACAGAAGTGTTCTAGGGGTGCCTGGGTGGCTCAGTGGGTTAAGCCTCTGCCTTCGGTTCAGGTCATGATCTCAGGGTCCTGGGATCGAGCCCCACATCAGGCTCTCTGCTCAGCAGAGAGCCCGCTTCCCCCTGCCTCTCTGCCTACTTGTGATCTCTCTCTTTCTCTGTCAAATAAATAAATAAAATCTTTTTAAAAAAGTGTTCTAAGTTAATAGTATGAACTAATAGGGATTATTCCAGAGTCACAACATTCTCCCTCTCCTTCTCTCTCTCTCTCTATATATATATATATATAAAATCCTTGCGGTCCTATGAGGTATAGTGAGTGATCTTTACAGAGGAGAAAATGGAGGTACAGAATGATTGAATAATTTGTCTGTGGAAACAGAAATGTATAACAGAGTCAGGAATTGAATCCAAGCAGACCTGACTCAATAATCCATTTCACTTCTCACTCTGTGGCCCTGGGCTATCTAAGCTAGTAACATTAATGTCTCTTTTTCCAAAGAAGACCAGTGCTCTGAACACAGAGTACCCTTTGAGTGTCAGCTCTGACTAGAAAAAAAAAAAAAAAAAAGCTCAGTCTCTGAAACTTTGTTAATTGAGCTATCATTTTATAATGGAATGTCTAACAACTAGTTCCCCAGGGAATAAGACTACTTGCCAGTATCCAACATAACTTTTTTTTCAGAAATGCCATCAAATAAGCTGTGCTCTTTATCGAGTGCTTTCTAGTATGCATCATGTCATCTAGCCAGTCTAATGAATAATCAGTTAACTGAACTCATTCTTTTTTTTTTTTTTTTTTTAATTTATTTATTTGTCAGAGAGGGAGAGAGAGAGCACCAGTAGACAGAGTGGCAGGCAGAGGCAGAGGGAGAAGCAGGCTCCCTGCCGAGCAAGGAGCCCGACGTGGGACTCGATCCCAGACCGCTGGGATCATGACCTGAGCCGAAGGCAGCCGCTCAACCAGCTGAGCCACCCAGGCGTCCCTGAACTCATTCTTAAAACGTTAAAAGCCAAATTGTTTTAACAACAACAACAACAAAATGATTTAAGAATACTTTTAGATAAACACATCCGGTGTTAATTTACAGTGACTTCTTACCTAAGATACTGCTTTTAGACTGGGGAGTGGTCAGAACTCACCCTTTTGTTCCACTGCCTCCCCTTCCTTCCTCCCTCAGGAAAAGTGGGTAGCTGACTTCTGAATGCCCTTCTGATACTGCAGGAAAAGTTAAGCGTCACCTAATGCTTTGTTACTACTGGTGATACTTGTACAAAATACAAAATGCACAAGTCCAAACTCCAAACTGGAAAGCAAAGGAACATTGAAAACTACTTTTAAATCATCTCCCACTTCCAGTTTCTCTCCTGCACTAAATGCTGGACAACAGCATCCTTGCTACCAATAGCTGGGCACTGCAGCAAAAGACAGAAGATCTTAATCCTGTCAAACCACATTTAAAGGTCCATGCTTTCCGTAAGTGGTTTTAGAAGTATGGTAAGAAAGAAGTTTCTGGAAGCAAACACCCACAATCTTGAAATATACCCCCATTCCTCCTTCTGTTCTTTTCGAATCCCTCTCCTGTTTCCCTCCTTCCTCTGTCAAACTTACAAGATGGGTGATCCACCCCTGCTCTTGTCTCCTGAGGTCATCAGAGCCCTCAGCAGTTGGGCTTCCTTCTTCATTGCCCTGCTGAATCTTCTCTGATTTTGCTTTATCTGTCTTCATTCTCCTTGCCCTTTCTCTTACCTCTGGCATCGCTGACCTGTTACTTCCCTCCATAAAATGTCTCACTTGGTGTCTGATACTCCAGAATCCTGGCACTTGTAACACTGACCACTCAGTGCTACAGACTGCCAGTTATCTCCCAGGATCCATCCTCCTCTTCTTTCTCAGCCATAGGATCTCCCAATTTCACTTGAGTAGGTGGCTGCCCAAAATAAAGTTTTCACTTTCAAGGCGCCCTTGAGACTGAGGAAGAGCCGGCCAATATGATAGAAGCAAAAGTGGTGTGCACAGCTGCTAGAAAGCATGCTTAAAGAAAGACAGTGCAGTCTCTAGTCTTTTTTCTCCTTCCTGGACGTTGGAATGCAGATGTGATAGCTGGAGCTAGAGCAGCCATGGGTTATGATGTAGCACTTCCTGTTACTATAGAGCCCTGGTCTAACTTCTTTTTAAAGTTACTGTTATTTTGAGTTTTCTGTTACTTGTAGCCAGTCCTGGTTCTCTCTAACGCATTTCTTCCCTACTACTGCATACTCTTTGTCACTTCAGTTAGACTGGATGTTCTTTGGGAATATAGATTCTGATAAAAAATACTTAATGACTGACCTAGATTTCAATGGACTTATTACATAATTCTGGATGGTTCACTCTTTTTAATACTAGTTGGGGGTAGAACAAAATAGTAGATGAAGGCTCTCAATAAAAGAGGTCAAAGTAGAAAATGATTTGGATGTTCTCAGAGTTAGTTTTTCTCCCCCTTTTTAGTTGTAGTGCTAAAAATTAATTCAGACCATGGGAAAAAAGATTTAAGAAAAGCAATAATATCCAGGTACATAAATTAATATCAATTAGGCTGTGTTACTTAACAGAGATTTTTTTTAAAGCAAATCTTGAATGAATAGATAAGATTTCTAACTACTTTATCAATCATATGGGTGTAACTTTTTCTCCAGTCCTCTGATTTCTATGATGGAAGCTCCTCTCTAAACACATTCCTTAGCCTCCTGGCCTTTCTGAGTTTACTCATTCTCCAGGAGATGGAGGCCTTATCGGACTGATAAAATTTGGAAGCATGACTGGGGCTGGCTGGCTCAGCAATTCTCTTCTCCCCTCAGGAGCAGTTTTCCAGGGAGTACATACTGTACTCAGCCAATGAAGATAGACAGACAGGTAGATCATGTATTCCCCATTCATTTCAATTTGACTTCCTGGTAAAGCTGCTACTCACAATGATCTTAAATGAACTTCAGTTTAGTTTCTTTTTTTTTTTTTTAATTTATTTATTTGTTAGAGAGAGAGGGAGAGAGAGAGAGAGAGCGAGCATAGGCAGACAGAGTGGCAGGCAGAGGCAGAGGGAGAAGCAGGCTCCCTGCCGAGCAAGGAGCCCGATGTGGGACTCGATCCCAGGACGCTGGGATCATGACCTGAGCCAAAGGCAGCCGCTTAACCAACTGAGCCACCCAGACGTCCCTTCAGCTTAGTTTCTATGTCATCTGCTAGATGCTGAATTGGTGTACCTTAACAGAAAAGTTCTGTGTCTTTGTCAGTTTTCAGGTGCAGGAAAAACAAAATTTTTAACAGCAACAATATTAAACCCTTATGTTTCACTTATCCACGTCAGGAGTTAAGATCGCTCTAATGTCTAAGTCATATCTCAGCAGCCAACCAGTAACAGTTCCCTGCTGACCTGACCTTCCCTACATGTCCAGCCTTTACGCAATAGTAACTGGGGCTTGAAAGGCAAATACACCCTCAAGGTATTGAGGCCTTTGTACTGGCTATGAAACTCTGCTGTGTTAAGAGACATTATAATAGGGACGCCTGGGTGGCTCAGTTGGTTAAGCAGCTGCCTTCGGCTCAGGTCATGATCCCGGTGTCCTGGGATCGAGTCCCACATCAGGCTCCTTGCTCAGCAGGGAGCCTGCTTCTCCCTCTCTCTCTGCCTGCCACTCTGTCTGCCTGTGCTCACTCTCTCTGACAAATAAATAAAATAAAATCTTTAAAAAAAAAGAGACATTATAATAAAATCCAAGCATTACTATAAGGAAACTAGATGTTTATATCTTCCAAGAGGTAGGTTTGCTTGTACTTGCTCTTTAAATTATAAAAAGTATTCTGTTCTGATCAGGGAATAGAAAGTCTGGGAAGGAAGACATACACATTCCTAAAGACCTACTTTGTTCAGGTCACTAAACCAAATACTTTATATATGTTAATTCATTTAAACTGTCTGTAGTAAGTGAGAGGCTGTGATTGGTAAAGTTAAAATTATTTCAAAGTAAAGTTAAAAATTATTTGCCAAGGTCACATAGTAAGTAGAAATTCTAACATTTGAACTCAGACCCTGTTCCAAATCCCACATAGCTGTCCCCCATATTACACAACCTCAAAGGATTCAACCTAAGCCTTCTGCCAAGGTTCCAGATCTTTTTCTCTTTTTCTTTTTTTTTTTTTGTTTATTTCAGTGGTCTTCAGAACTGCCTTACTGTCTATGCCTTGCCTTCCTATCAAGAGGTGGAGTCTATTTCCCTACTCTTTGACTCTGGGTTGACCATGTGACTTGCTTGAACTGGAATGTGCCAGAAGCAACGTTATGAGAGTTCTTAACTTGAACCTCAAGAAGCCTTGTAGCTTTTACTTTTGTACTCTTGGGACCCTCTGCCACCAAATGAACAGACTCAGGGTGAGCCTGATAATGGATGAGGGGTCACTTGGAGCTGAGATGAGTCATCCCTGCTGAGGGCCCCCATGCATGGAGTTGCCCTGTCTGCTGACCCCAGATGCATGAACAATTCCAGCCAGGACCAGGAGAACCACCCAACTTTGTTCAGCCCAAATTCCCGACCCACAGAATCGTGAGCAGAATGGTTGTTGTATTTAGCTACTAAGTTTTGGAATACTTTGTTATACAGCCAAAGCTAACTGATGGCGCTAACTCTCCAACTGAGATTCAGTGATCCCTTATAGTTAAAAAAAGGGGGGGATAGTCCTAAAGGCCACTGAAAAGTTTGCAGATCATTGCTTATTCACATATTCTGCTACTTTCAAGCCCAGTCTAATTCACCGTTAGAGTTATTGAGACCCAAATAAGGTGGGTCTGCAAAGCAGCTGACAGTGACCCTGTCCAGCCTACTCTTCTCACAGGCTCCTTGTGGCAAGGACAACTTCTCAGAACTCTTTTATCTCCTCATAGTATCTAGCACAAAACTTTCCTTATATCATACATTCTCCATAAAATTTCTGAATCAACAGAAGAGATTTTAACTCTCAGGGAAGCTAGAATCTTCCAAATGCTTTGACGCACAGTGTAATGATAGCCAGAGTCATAAAATTTGGCAATTTTTACAAATGATGGAAAAAAGCCTTGTGTACTCACAACCCAGGGCTTATGAAATTTAATCCTTGAGTTTCAACTACATTGTTTTTAAAAGCACTTCCTAAGTCTTGGGAGGCAGCTCAGGCCAAGTATAGAATCCTCAATTTAAATATGCACAAAAGGTTTTATAATTTGTACTTTTGAGCATGAATAAGTTTTAGCAAAAAACTGGAATCAAGCCTCACATCTAACTGGATGATGCTTAACATGGAATAATGACGAATTCCTGCTATTAGTGCAAATTTCACAAGAACAATAACTCTGGAACATCTATCAAAATGTCTGAAAGACTGTCAATTTTGTCAATTTCATGCACAAAATGAAAGATCAGAGTTAACTTGTTAAAACTGAATTAGTTCCTGTAGTATTTCCCCATTTACATAAAAATGTTTTTATTAATATAAACCCCAAATCAGTTTTTCACAGTGTTTCAAGTTTAACAAAAGATACAACTCCACTTCAAATGCAACTCAGTGTTCCTTTATAATAATTACCATCAGTGATAAAAGACAGACACAAAAAAGCAGTATTTTTCACAATGATTTTGCTTTAAGATTTTAGAGCTGAAACTAAACCTTAAAGTTGCTAAGTCACTTGTAAAGTTACTAAAGAATACTATGTCATCATTGACTGGACATTAGTTATGTGTATCTGTAAACTCAGGTGGACAGAAGAGGCATGGATCACTTTTGGAAAAATAAGGCTCACCTACAACCTGATTCTGAACATTTTCTACATTTGAGATCTGAGCCAATGATACAAGATTAGTGGATTCAGGGCTCAAATATGGAATAAGACATGAGGTTCACTATGTACTCTCTCAGGGGTTTATAATGGCTATTTTTCCATAGCACTCCTTTCAGTGGGCCCTACTGCATCTCAGACCTGGGTCCTATGTCCATTCCTAGGTGATACTAATTTCAGTCATTCATGCATCTAAAATCTGCTGAGTGTCTACTAGGCTAAGTGCTATTTCCTATGAGATGATTCAGTTATGCACCTTCCTGGGGGAAAAAAGAAAGGCAAAAGAGGAAGCAGAGAAAAATAATAATCAGGGAATTATTTAATCCATGCAAAACATAACAAGTATTTCTGAAACAAACATACAGGTAGACTTGTGCTTCATTTAGGACAAATTATGTGAAAAATGGAATAAATTCTTTACTGGTACCTGTATCCCAATTCTTCACTAAGATGGATCATATGAAGGATATACGATTCCTTGCTTGTTCCAGTGAGTCCAGGCAACAATAAGATAGTAGGTCTGGTGGTGGCATCCATATAACATTTACTGTTAGAATTATCAAACCAGTCCAGCGAAATCTGTCCTCCATCTGCAGTTTTAATAAGTTCACTGGAAAGAAATAAAAGAAATGAAACACTCATTAAGTGTTTCAAGTCATGTTTTAATATTAGTGTCTTAATTTTATAAGTATATGACATGATTTTATCTGAAAAGAGCTTTTTTATAGCATTCACTAACACACAGTTATATCACTTTCTTTTATTACAAGAATGATATGAGATTAGTACCATAAAGTATTTCCAGCAACACCACAAAAATGCAGCATATAAAAATGAGCTAGAAGTACTTCACATATTTATCTTAATCATTTCCTCATTACTCTAAAATATCCAGCATTTAACCCCTATTTGATTGAGGTCACCAAATAATTCATCAGGGAGTTATGAATAAGTAAATTGCTGATCTGATCACTGCTCTGGCCCTTTGACTCAATAATGCAGTCTTCCCACAGAGTATATTATAACATTTCCTTCTTAAATATTTTAAAGTACGTCTCACACTGTTTCTATGAACTTAAAGAATTTTCCCAAACAAATAGTGAATGTTCCAGGCAACAAAAGGAGCTGGAGAAAGACTAGATGACTCAGTGAAATTAATATCAGACACTATCAAAATCTCCTGGTTACTGATAAATTCTGGACCATATCTTTAACACCTCAAGAATATTAGCATCAAGAACCCATTTGCTTATTAACATGAAGTCCTTTTATAGGAGTCCATCATGCAAAATCCAAATTAATTGGCATCATTCTCCACCCCATCCCCACTCCCAGCATCAGTGAATTGATACATATCATCAAAGGATCCAGGTTCTCAGGGACAGAGGCATGCCAAATTGGAAAAAAGTAAACCTCAAACACTTCTCTAGAAATAAACCGGTTACATCAAGGCACGTGCGCGCGCTCTCACACAGAAACACATTCGCGCGCGCGCGATGTAAGATAATACCTGAATATTTTCCTGTAACTGAGTGTGTTTTGCGGGGTGGGGGAGACAAACCTTCCTTTTTCAATCCCCGTTCTTTTCTAAATGCTTACTAGCCAAAGGTTAACCAAGGACTGGGAGTATGCAAACAAAACAACCCCCCCCCACCAAAAAAAAAACCAAAGCAAAAAACCCTGTGGTTTTGAAGACATGACTGCAAATGGAAATACACTTACTTCCTGTACTGCACCGATGGCTTAGAAGTGATGAAAGGTCTCAGGAGTGTCTGTCCTCTACTCTCCCAGCACCAGACCGTCGGGTAGTACGTTTCTGTCACCACAGGACAGTGGTTCTGGAGGAAGCGGCTGAAGCTCTCACCTCCCGTCACTAACTGGGGCTTCTGCGGGGAAAGCCAGTATTATAGTTAAGGGTCCAGAACAAAGTTTCTGCCAACCGCAAAGCAGAAACGACTGACTTGCCCATCGCGCGCGCGCTCCCTCCGATAACATCTCCAAGAAGCCTGACACAAAGAATTCGCAGTCACAACGGACTTAAAGAGTGATTTACCGAACGCTTCGAGAGGAAAGCAAGAGTTAAGGGAGTCATTCTCAGAAGTGCTACAGCATTGCGAGGCCAGCGAATGGTGACGGGGCAGTACCCTGGCGCCTAGGTCAGCCGGGTCCTGGCTGCTGTCCGAGGACCCAGGCTGGACCCCCAGGGATGCGGACAAGAGCGAGCCCCCTTTCCCGCCCGCGCTCATAAGGGCGTCCATCAGATGCCCGGAAAGGGCAACAACTTGGGAGCAGCAGCACTCTCGCCTCCAGGACGACCCTTGCCAAGCACGCCTGCGGCGACAGTTCCAGCTTGGCCGGCTGCGGTCGCTCCCGGGAAAGCTCCCCGCGGCCCCGCGCCCGCGCCCGCGCTAACCCTTGGCTCACCTTGGCGATGCTGCTCAGGTAATAGCAGGCGTAAGCGACGCTGAAGCCCAGGATCAAGGATAAGCCCACTCCCGAGCCGAAGAACCCAACCCGGACTTGGTGCTCCAGGTAGAGGAAGAGCTCCCTGGAGAGCATCCGCAGGTCCATCGCTAAGCGCTGCATGGCCCTGCGGTGGGAGGCCAGTCGGCCAGCGAGCCACCGAAAGCGGCCGCAGCACCGCCGGGGACCCTGGACCAGAGCGTCTCTGGCCCGGCAAAGCGCAGCTTCCGCCAGCGGGCGCGGCCGAGCGGCCCCGGGAGGCGTAGCACCGCTGCTAGACGCCGCGGGCTCCGCCCCAGCTTCCCCGGAGCCGCCCCCACCGTCAGCCACTCAGGAACCTTCTAGAGGCGGGGATCCAAGCGCTGCCACAGTGGGGGCGGACCGGGTCTGCTGGTCAGGTTGCAGCCATCCTGGGTGACCCCCAAAGGTGGGCAGAGATTGAGCGCGGACTTTCGAGAAGGAAATAGGCCTGGCAGTGCGCATTCCGGTCCCTGGCCGGGCATCAGCTCCAGTGACCTTGAACGATTCCGCACGGCGGGGGGGGGGGGGGGGGGGGGGTTTCGTTTCACACTGTAAACTAGAGATTTAGGGTGTCTCGAGGAAAAAAAAATTGGGGGGAGGGTGTGTGTGAATGCCAAATATATGTCAGTAGAATGCGCTACTTAAGAGGGAAAATCATCCATCCCCCAGAAAGTTGTGTTTCCCCTGAACACTATCAAAAGAGAAAAGATACTCTATAAACATTCAATAATGAGGCTATTCATACTTTAAATCTCTCCGAATCCTTTTAGTTCCTTAGGTATGCCTTAAATGAGAAGTGGTTACCAAAAATAAATAAGGAGATCAAGCAAACGAACTGGGATTCAAAAATTTTTAAAGCCTATTTGTGTTTCGTTTGTGCTTTGAGCTTGAAGACTTAAAGAAATCCACAGTTACTTAACGTACGGACCAGAAACCATTTATGAAGTAGGTTTTCCTAGGCTTATTTATGGCAACACGACTAAACCGGAAGATAGAGGCATTTAAAAGGGCTGGAAGATTTAGCAGTATATTATTATGAACCCCTCCCATCTAGAGGTACCAAGAGTGGCAAGACTTTTTTTTTTTTTTAATTTATTTATTTGTCGGAGAGAGAGAGAGCAAGCACAGGCAGACAGAGTGGCAGGCAGAGGCAGAGGGAGAAGCAGGCTCCCCGCCGAGCAAGGAGCCTGATGTGGGACTCGATTCCAGGACGCTGGGATCATGACCCGAGCCAAAGGCAGCTGCTTAACCAACTGAGCCACCCAGGCGTCCTGAGAGTGGCAAGACTTAAACAGGCCAAAAGAAAAAGATAAAGACTGTAGGATTGTAAATTAATCATAGAAATTAGTGATAGAGAAATGGGATGGGCCAGAAATGAGCAACATCGGGGCGCCTGGGTGGCTCAGTGGGTTGGGGCCTCTGCCTTCGGCTCGGGTCGTGATCCCGGGGTTCTGGGATCGAGCCCCGCATAGGGCTCTCTGCTCAGCAGGAGGCCTGCTTCCTCCTCTCTCTCCACCTGTCTCTCTACTTGTGATCTCACTGTCAAGTGAATGGATAAAATCTTAAAAAAAAAAAAAAAAAGAAAGAAAGAAAGAAATGAGCAACATCGTTGGCCTTGATTTGGTCACTGTAACTTGATGGTTGCCAGCACCCAGAAAAATTTAGTTGCCTTCACTGGGCCTGTTTTTTTGTTTTGTTTTGTTTTTAACGTGTAGAATAATAATTTCTACTTTATAGAGTCTTTGGGATACCTAAATGAAATAAGGTACATACTGGTCTTTCCCTAAGCATATGTAATTCTTTTTCACTTACTGGTTCTTGCATCTGAGCACACCCAGAAAACACAAATACACATGCTGGTTGCCGTACTTGACAACGTACATGCAACATTCTTTATAACGCCTGTGCCCACCTTCTGCCCTGCCTACCAATAAATACATATATATTTTATGTTGCTTTAGTGTAAAGTGAAAATACCATAAAATACTTCATTAGCATCATGATGTGTAGAAAGTGGCTGACCTGAGAGTAAACAACTCTGAACTCATCCACCAAACTTAACCAAACCATTTACTCTTTTGGAGCCTCCGTTCTCTGTCTATAAAATAAGATGGAAGATGGAAGATGTCAAACTCTCTTCCCTGTTAGAAGAACATTCACAAACTTCCTTAAGAACTATTCCAGTTTAGATGAGGAAATGAGAGTTCAGACCCTAACCCCAATAACTTCTTCTGCCTGGTGTCTAGGCCTGTGTATAATTCCTTCTCCTTGAGTGCAGATAGGACCAGTGACTTATTTCTAACTAATAGAATATAGTAAAAGTGATGAGATGTCGCCACTTCTGTGATTATGTTCTGTTATGTGACTCTAGCTCAGCAGAGTGGAGCTAAAAGGCTCTCCTGCCACCTTGAGGAAGCGAACAGCCATTTGAACTGCAGATGGAGAGGACCACGTGTAACAGGGAACTAGTGGTGGCCTCCATGGGGGAGCCTCTAGGTGACATCAAACAAAAAGATAGGGCCTACAACCGCAAGGAAATGAAATCTGCCAACACCTTGAGTAAGCCTGGAAGTAGATTCTCCCTCAGTCAAGCCTCCAGATGAAAACACAGCCTGTCCAACATCTTAACTACCACCTTGCGAGACCTGGAGCAGAGCCCCAGTCGAGTTGTGCCTGGGGCCCCTGATCCAGGGCAACTGTCAGATAGTAAATGTGTTGCTTTAAGCTGCTAAATTTGTGGCGATTTGTTATGTAGCAATAGAAGACTAACAGATTATGTAAAAGTCCTACAAAAGCATTCAAATATTAATAAATATCAGTGGCTCATTTTTGCCTAATTGATCCTTGAGTAACATGGGGCTTTAAGGCACCAACCCGTGCACAGTCAAAAATCTGTATAAGGTGTTTTTTTTTTTTTTTTTTTTTTTTTAGATTTTATTTATTTGACAGAGCACAAGCAGGCAGAGTGGCAGAAAGAGGGAGAGGGAAAAGCAGGCTCTCCACTGATCAGGGAGCCTCATGTGGGGCTTGATCCCAGGACCCTGGGATCATGAACCAAGCCGAAGGCAGCTGCTTAACTGACTGAGCCACCCAGGTGCCCCTGTGTATAACTTCTGACTCCTCAAAAACTAAAGCCTACTATTGATGGAAAGCCTTACTGATAACATAACTGATTAACACATACTTTGTTTATTATATGTATTGTATACTATATTCTTTTGTGTACAGTTTTTAAAAAGATTTTATCTCTTTATTTGTGAGAGAGAGACAGAGATAGCTAAAGAGAGCACTGGGATCATGACCTGAGTCGAAGGCAGACACTTAACTGACTGAGCACACAGGCACCCCGCCTTCCCACTGAGCCACCCAGGGGCCCCGCCTTGAGATTTTTAATTATTTTCTTTATACATCTCCTTAATTAATTGTCACTTAATTAATTGTCAGTGAACATTTATTACTTTTTTACATTTTTTTAAAAGATTTTATTTATTTATTTGACAGACAGAGATCACAAGTAGGCAGAGAGGCAGGCAGAGAGAGGGAGGAAGAAGCAGGCTCCCCGCAGAGCAGAGAGCCCAATGCGGGGCTCGATCCCAGGACCCCGGGATCATGACCCGAGCTGAAGGCAGAGGCTTTAGCCCACTGAGCCACCCAGGCGCCCCTTATTACTTTTTAAGCAGTAAAAAAGTCATTTAAAAACATTAAAAATTAATTGTAAAGGAATAAATCATGTGAAAGGATATATAACTAAAATCAGGAAAGGCCAAATATTCTAAGACGAAATGGAAAACAAGTTTTAAATAAGAAGACATCTCAGGGTGCCTAGGTGGCTCAGATAGTTAAGTATCTGCCTTTGGTCGGTGTCATGATCCCAGCCTCCTGGGATCGAGCCCCATATCAAGATCCCAGCTCAGTGGGGAGTCTGCTTCTCCTTCTGCCTCTGCCTCTCCCCCTGCTTGTGTTCTCTCTCTCAAATGAATAAATAAAATCTTTAAAAGAAAAATAGGAACACATCTTTGCAAATTGTGTGTAATATGCCCTGATGTCTTTTATAGGGGAATGGCATTTAGAAACCAAGATATGGGCACTGGGTGCCCACTGGGCACTGATGTGGTCTTTGCTACTGGGGTATCATTTGTCTAGGTCCTCTCAGTTAACGGAGCTAGGTAATATATCTATGTATACTAACCCATGTATACATACATCTACTTATATCTGTATCTATATCTATAGTTGTTTTTATATCTATCCATCTGCATGTTTTTAAAGATTTTATTTATTCGAGAGAGAGAGTGTGCACAAGCAGAGAGGGAGATCACGGAGATAGGGAGAAGCAGACTCCCTGCTGAGCAGAGAGCCTGATGCAGGACTCGATCACAGGACCCTGGGATCATGACCTGAGCCAAAGGCAGAAGCTGAACCGACTGAGCCACCCAGGCATCCCTATCCACCTATATTTACATTAAGCGAAAGAGGAGTTCAGAAAAAAGACAAGCTTTTTTGTATCAACTCCCTGAGGGATTTTAGGAGGAATTAAATCTCTTAATTAGTAATATTTCTGGGTTATTTCTCTTTAGTTTTTGGATAAAGCAAAATTCTATCAGTAATATGAAATACCCTATACTATTAACCTCCGCAATTCTATGGAAATCAGCAATAGAAATCAGGCAGAGGACAAAATGGTTTATACTTACCAAGAATGCCAGAACTGAAAATCACAAAGCACTTAATGAAATAAAAATTTTAGATTACATTCAATTAAAAGAAATATTTTAGGCGCATCTGGGTTGCTCAGTTGGTTAAACGACTGCCTTTGGCTTAGGTCATGATTCTGGAGTCCCAGAATTGAGTCTGCATGGGGCTCCCTGCTCAGTGGGGAGTCTGCTTCTCCCCTTGTCCCTCCCCCCTCACACTTTCTCTATCAAATAAATAAATAAAGTATAAAAAGAAAAGAAAAGAAAGAAAGAAATATAATAATCCTAGGGTGCCTGGTGGCTCAGTCAGGTAAGTGTCTGATTCTTGATTTCAGCTTAGATCATGATCTCAGGGTCATGGGATTGAGCTCTGCACTGGGCTCTACCCTAACCTTGGAATCTGCTTGTCCTTCTCCCTTTGCTTCCCCTCCTCCCACTCTCTCTGTGTCTCTCTCTCTCACACACACTTTAAAAAATAAAATTGAAAAAAGAATTATTATAATTCTATATGGCTTGTTATAAAAATTGTGGATGTCACCAGATTATTGATAAGCCACTGTGACCCCCACTCCTCAGTTCTAATACTTATCATTACACTAACTGTAGCTCTGTCTTTACCACCAATTAGCTCTAACACTACAAAACCCAACTTTAGCACTAGCAATCTGATTTTGAACTGATTGATTTTTAGCAGGGAGGAGACTATACCCTGGGAACTGAGACCAGAGACTTCAGGATGGAAAAAGGAATTTAAGTAAGAAAGGGCTCTAGTAACTGGCAGAAAGTCATG
Organism: Mellivora capensis; assembly: GCA_004024625.1. NCBI lineage: Eukaryota > Metazoa > Chordata > Mammalia > Carnivora > Mustelidae > Mellivora > Mellivora capensis. The sequence continues at coordinate 49,083 of PISX010010103.1, forward strand.
TTGGAAAGGAGGAATATTCATGGGGGACTTGCGGTGGAGGCCTTGGGAAGGAAAAAAGTGGAGTTCTTGGGAGGCTTCAGAAGTGGTCAAGGGGGCAGATGAAATTGTTGTCCCCAGACCCTAGTCTCAGTCTGTACTGTTTAGATTTATTACTGGACTCTTTTCTTTTTAAAATTTTATTTATTTGTTTGAGAGAGAGAGCACCCACAAGCGGAGGGGGAGGGGTAGAGGGAGAGGGAGAAACAGACTCTCCACTGAGCAGAGAGTCCAGGCCCCCGGGATCATGACCTGAACTGAAGGCAGATGCCCAACTGACTGGGCCACACAGGTGCCCCTTATCAATGGAATCTTGAGCAAACATCTGCTTAAAGCTTCCCTCAAGATTAATTTGTGTTTATTAGATTCAGGGAATGGCAGCCAAGTAGTAGCCATAATAGGGAGATAAATTAACCGGCTTCCTCCAAGGTAACTGAAGTCATTTGGGAATGCCTTAGGGTAGAGACAATTAATTTACAGACTAACCCAACTGGAGGAAAATAAAGTTGGTGCTTCCACTTCCTCCTTACATATCTTTGTGTAAGATAGAATGACAGACAGAGAAAGAAACTATCTTGTAGATTCCACCTGAAATGTTTGAAATCAAAATTACCTCCAAGCAGTTAGTAGACTTTGAGTGAATCCAAAGGGAGATTTCCTGGGTAGGCCTGATTTAATCAGGTGAAGCTTTTATTTTTTTATTATTATTTTTTAATATTTTGTTTATTTATTTGAGAGAGAGACAGTGAGAGAGAGCATGAGAGGGGAGAAGGTCAGAGGGAGAAGACTCCCCATGGAGCAGGGAGCCTGATACGGGACTAGATCCCAGGACTCTGGGATCATGACCTGAGCTGAAGGCAGTGGCTTAACCAACTGAGCCACCCAGGCGCCCCCCAGGTGAAGCTTTTAAAAGAGAGTTCAGGAATTAGACATGGAAGAAGTCAGAGGCTCTTTCTTCTGCCAGCGGTTAAGAAGTAAGTTTCCATGAGTGAGTTCTACAGCTGCAAGAAAATGAATTCTCCAAATAACCATGTGAACTTGGAAGAGGACCCTGAACATCAGATAAGACTGTAGCTATAGCTGTTGAGTGTATAGTGTTGAGAATAACACATAATAATATTATGTGGGTTATTCATAAAATGCCCTGTATTATGTTGAGGAAATTCCTTTGGCTCCCAGTTTATTCCAGGTTTTCATCATGAAAAGGTGTGAGATATTTTCAGACACTTTTTCTCTATTAAAGGAGATGATCATCTGGTTCCCCCCACTCCCATATTCTGGTAATGTGGTGTAGTACCTTGATTTTCATGTGTGGAAGCACCCTTGCATTCTAGAATAAATCCTAATCAGCTGAGATGTATAATCCTCTTTCTGTGCTGCTGGGTTAGGTTTGCTTGAATTTTGCTGAGGATTTTTTCAACTATATTCATAAGGAATGTTGCCTCTGTGCTGGTTTTGTCTGGCTTTGGTATCAGGGTAATACTGGTGTCATAGAATGAGTTAAGAAGTTCTTCCTTTTATGTTTTGGAGGAGTTTGAGAAGCACTGGTATTAATTCTCTGAATGTTTGATAGAATTTACCAGTGAAGGCTTATGGTCCTAGGCTTTTTTAGGGGGAAGGTTTTTGATTACTGATTCAATCTCTTATTGTTGGTCTGTTCAGTTTTTCTGTTAGTTCTTAAGTCAGTGTTGATATTATGCATTTTTCTAGAAGTTTGTCTATTTTGGGTTGCCTGGGTGGCTCAGTTGGTTAAGCGTCCCATTCTCTATGCACCTCCCCACTCACCCCCCACCCCCACTGGTGCTCTCTCTCAAACAATGAAATCATTAAAAAAAAACTTGTCTATTTCATTTAGATTATCTAATTTGTGGGCTTATAATTAATTGCTCACAGTATTCTTTTATAATCATTTTTATTACTCTGAGATGCACAGTAATGATCCCACTTCCAATCTGATTTTAGTTATTTGCAGCTTCTGGCTTTTTAATCAGTCTAGCTAAAAATTTGTCCATGTTGTTGTTTCCAAAGAATCAACTTTTGGTTTCATTAATTCTATTGTTTTTCTAGTCTTTATTTATCACTGCTTTAATCTTTATTATTACCTTCCTTCTGCTTGCTTTGGGGTTAACTTGCTTTTCTTTTCTAGTTCCTTAAGTTGTTGAGTAAGGTTATTGATTTGGGATCTTCTCCTTTTTTTTTTTTTTTAAGATTTTATTTATTTATTTAACAGAGAGAGAGAGAGAGATCACAAGCAGGCAGAGAGAGAGGGGGAAGCAGGCTCCCCACTGAGCAGAGAGCCTGATTCGAGAATCGATTCCAGGACCCTGAGACCATGACCTGAGCCAAAGGCAGAGGCCTAACCCATTGAGCCACCCAGGTGCCCCTCTTCTTCTTTAATTTAAGCATTTTCAGCTATCAATTTCGCTCTGAGAACTGCTTTTTCTGTATTCCATGAATTTGTGTGTGTTGTTTTTCATTCTTTTCAAATTATCTTCATATCTCTCTTTTGATTTCTTTTTTGACCCAGAAGCTGTTTAAGAGTGTGTTTCTTTGGGGCACCTGAGTGGTTCAGTTGGTTAAGCATCTGACTCTTGATTTTGACTCAGGTCATGGTCTCAGGGTCGTGAGATTGAGCCCCACGTTCAGGCTCCGCACTGGGTGAGGAGCCTGTGTGGGATTCTCTCTCTCCCTCTGACTCTCCACTCCCGCTACCCCTAGCTCATGCTCCTGCGCTCTCAAAAAAAAGGTGTGTTTTTGTCTCCACTGGAAGCCTGTATCTTCCACTCCCCTTCACCCATCTTGCCCCCCCCCCCCCACAATTCTTTTGGGTATAAATATAGGAGTGGAATTGCTGGATTAAATTGCAATTCTTGTTTTTACTGTAGCAAGACATAACATTAAGTTTATCTTTTCAACTCTTTTCAAGTGTGCCATTTGGTGGCATTAACTACGTTCACATGGGTGTGCAATCATCACCAACATCCATCTCTAGAACTTTTTCATCTTCTTGATAGAATATTCCAGTGAAATGTTGTGTGATAGATCCTGGAAGTAAAGATGTTATAGATGTGAGAAACTTTGTACAGTTTGGCACTAGGAATTATAATTGGACTCTGCCAATTCACCTCTTTCTCTGTGATGGAATGCCTGGGAGCACTCACAAAGGTTCATGGTAACATGAGGAATTGCTGAAATTTATATGTTGAGTGTCTGACTACATGCCAACAGGAAGGGAAAAATTGCTCTATAAAGTCTTCTTGGGAAAAAAAACAAATCTTTCACAAGAGTTTTTTTGCATTATTCAAGTTCTTACTGTTGGCGAATCTAATTTGGAAGGACAAGGCAAAGAAGTGTTGGTTGTTGTCTGGGATCTGAGGTGCTGGTACAAATTGGTGGGAATGATGCAAGTTTGTCATAGCTCCAAGACAGATCCCAACAGGCCAGGGGTGGAAGGGGGTTGATACTGTCCCTACTTCCATTCAGAGTGCCTTCGAGAACCAGCCTGTCACACAGCTCTAAGATTATGGCCCCTAATAATGCTTGCATTTTTGACACGTTTGGCCACAGATGTGTTTGCTGTGACTCCTCTGACACCAACTCTTGGTACTTCTCAAAACTATGCATGTAGGATATATTTTAAAAATGAACAAAGAACCATTATATGTATATGTACAAAATTTATTAAATTCCTCTGTCTTATACATTAAGCAACCAAGGACCAGAAAATTTAGGTGATTTGCTGAAGCTCACAGAGCTAGTAAGCCTCAGTGTTAAGCTAGAATTAAAGTTTCCTGACTTCCTCGTTTCATTCTACCCCATTGTTTCTAGTCAAAAGGCTGACATGATCTAAACTATCAGATGATTTCCTCTAAATCTGTTTCAGAATTCAAGAAATTCTATGTTCCAACATAATCATTAGTATTCATTTTCCAAAACATTTTTTTCCTTGACATTTATTTGCTTTCTTTGGCACTGGTATCCTTGCTTCTACTTTTAGACTGTGTGCTTTGGGTAGAACTGACACCACACCGAACTTAAGAGTGACATGGGGGCACCTGTGTGGCTCAGTGGCTTGGGTGTTGACTCTTGGTTTTGGCTCGGGTTGTGATTTCTGCATTGTGAGATGGAGCCCCGAGTTGGGCTCTGCGCTCAACGCAGAGTCTCCTTTCCCTCTTTCCCTCTCTGCTCCTTCCCCCACTTATGCTCTCTAAGATAAACAAACAAACAAATAAATAAATAAATAAAATCTTTACCAAAAAAGTGACATGAAACCCAGGCCTATCATGACCTCAGAGTTTGACTCAAGGCTAGGTACATGATCTGTTCAGTCATTGTGTCACAAGGAGACTTTTGCTGAGACTGTTGGGAGAGAGTGGGGGACTTCTTTATGCTAGAACTTCTAGCAGTAAGGGGAATGAAGCCGGGAGCTCGAGTCTAGTTGGTGACTACAAAGAAAGGCAAGAAAAGGAAAGAAATGGGAACTGGAAAAAAAAGAATCATGAAAGTGTTGTTTGAGCTCGTAAGTCAGTACACATTTTCATCTAGAGCTTTTGTTTTTTTCATGTATATGATCTAATAGATTTCCCCTTTCAGTTAAGCTAATTTGAGTTGAGGTTTTCTTTTGTTTTGGAAAAAATAATTTTTATTTATTTATTTTTAAAGATTTATTTATTTATCTATTTATTTGAGACAGAGTCTACAAGCAGAGACTACAAGCAGTCTACAAGCAGGGAGGAAGATCAGAGGGAGAGAGAGAAGCAGACTCTCTGCTGAACAGGGAACCCGATGTGGGACTCAATCTCAGGACCCTGAGATCATGACCTGAGTCAAAGGCAGACACCTAACCAACTGAGCCTCCCAGGTACCCCAGAAGGAAATAATTTTAGAAAGGGAGAGTATCACTTGAGGGTGATCACTAAAGAGTAAACTTGTTAAGTAATATAACTAATTACGAGTCAGGAATTTGAATTAGGACTGTTGTCAACTTCAGGTAAAAAAAGAACTAAACGAGAAGGATATTTATCATTTCATATGAAAGAAGTGTAGAAGCAGAAAAGCAAGGAAGTGTCAGGGTTGGTTAACTCATGCAGTATCACTGAGGACAAAAAAATCCCTTCTATGTAAAATTTGGGGCATAGATTGGGAAAAAGTGGGACTCAGACTTAGAATGAAGGCATTTGGGTGGATTCAGATAAATCTGAGAAACTTGGATCTCCATGTTCCCCTTAGATTCCCTTTCCTTCTTTCTTTCCTCCTTCCTTCCTTCCTTCCTTCCTTCCTTCCGGCCTTCCATCCTTTCTTCTTATTTTTTTTTACTTTTTAAAAAAATTTATTTATTTATTTATTTGTAGAGATATAGAGAGAGAGCACAAACATGGGGGGCAGCAGGCAGAGGGAGAAGCTGGCTCTGTGTCGAGCAAGGAGCCTGATGCAGAACTTGATCCTAGGACTCTGGGATCATGACCTGAGCCGAAGGCAGATGCTTAACTGATTGAGCCACCGAGGTGTCTCTCTTCTTATTTTAAGATAGTTTAAGACCATATAAGTTGCAAAAATTGTACAGAGTTCCTGTGTACCCTTTGCCTGGTTTCCCTCAATGATAACCATTGGAAATAAAAAGTAAGTAATATTGGTACAATATTACTAACTCAGGTATAGACCTCCTTCAGATTATGCCAGTTTTTATAGGCTCTCCTTTCTTGGTAGGTATACAGTCCTATGAAATTTTATCATATGTGTGGATTTGAGTAACTCATCATAACCAGGGTTCAGAACCTTTCCATAAGCACAAGGAAACTCTTGCGTTAGTCATTAATAATCATGGCCTTCTCTCAATTCTACCCCTGACAACCACTGATTATGTTTTCTAGCACTATAATGTGGTCACTTGAAGAATGTTACATAAATGGAATTATATCTATGTAACCCTTCGAGATCTATACAGTGTGTTTTGTGCATTAAGTTTGTCCTTTTTTATGGAAGAGTAGTATTCATTCTCCTGTGACTTCTTTGCCAACCCAAACATTCCTCCTTGTTTCTGAGGAGACTAGCCTCTCCTTGAGTGAAGACACTGTAGTGAATCATCACTTCCTTGTCTGACCTGGGAGAAGATAGATTATTACCATAAGCTCCCCCATTGCAAGATTTTGGAAATTTATATTGTCCGAGACATGAGAATATGTGTGGGAATGAATTACATAAGTGCTGACAAAAAAGAACAGGACTTAACATTGTACTGGACTGAAATGATCAATATGGGAACACTTACCAGAGTTTTCAGATACAATGTGTAGCTTGAGCACCAGTTTGCTTGAGAAAACTAGACTTAATGGTGGCTTACTTTCAGTAGGTTGAGATGTCAGAGCTTCCCTAGTATAATTTCAAGGAAGGAACCCAAAAACTTCAGGAGCAGGGAAGTTATCCGAGAGGACATTCTTCATTAAGATAACGAGGACTGCGCTGATGAGGGGGTCACCAGCATCTTTAAAGAGCTCACTGACAACTGCCATCTGCATCTCAGGGATGATGGTGGGAGATTTCACCACTGAAATGGGGTCCTTGATTTGATGCCAGAATATCAGAGGCCAGTTATCAATGCTTAATGATTAGAGGCTAGGTGAATGCAGTTACTAAAAAGGACAATAGGACCAGAGTGAAAATCAGAATGTGGTCATTTACATAGGTCTTTGGTGGTGGCAACTAATCATGGTGAATTAAATAGATAGGCACCTTACTTAAGTACTTTTTAATCTATACAATCAGAAAAACTCTAGTTCTAGTTGACAGAGACCTGACTTGAGTTACCACATAAGCCATGGCCTTTTATCCAGTGTATGAACGTAAGCCGTTTCACAGGACCTTGAATGAAGAGGAGGTGGGTCCTCTGGAGAATGGACCCTGTGGCACAGCCATAACTTTATCCTATAATTCCTCCTTCCTCCTTTTTTTCTCCACAAAAGGAACCAGCTACCATTTTCCAGAGTTAAGGGGCATGAGGGAAAGGGATGTTTCCCTTTTAGAAGTTCCTGTGTATCAGTTACGAGTTTGCCAATCCCCGTGGGCACTCAAGTATTAAAATCCATCAGTCAGAGTGGTGGTCATGAACCTAACATGGTTAATCTAGCTTTGGATGCTAGTACATTGTATGATTTCTGAATGCATAGTTGGAGTAGACCAATCTGGCAACTGGAGGAATATGCGTATTGGCTCCCTCATCTACTGAGTGAAACACAATAGTAAAAAGTCTTAATGGAAGTTCTGTGATTGCCTTTTCTTACTGCAACAATAAATCAAAAGCATTAACCACATTCCTGGAGGGATTGCAGAGATTGGAGTTGCTATCAAAGACTTGAATGAAGATAGTGATTCCTATCACTTCCCTAGTTAACCTGCTATTGAACCCAGAAAGGAAGATGACTCTTGTGTATTATTGTAAATTTTATCAGGTATGACTAAATTATAGCTGTTTTAGATGTGTCCTCTTTATTTATTTTTATTTTTTTTTTAATGTGGCCTTGTAAATGGAGTATATCAACACACAGCTCCTGCTTTTGCAGCTGTTGACCTGGCAAGGGCTTTTTAAAATCAGTAACACTGGACAAGTAGCCTCACAGACATATTGCTCTCACCTAGCCGTGGTAGCAGTCTTCCCTTGGGGCTATGTACTGTTCTCTGTCATAATCTAGGTTACTGAGGCTCTATTACAGTTATGACATTGTACTTATTTGACTTGGTGGGCTAGAAGTGTCAAGAAGCCTAGATGCAATAGTATGATCCATGCATAGCAGGGGGTGGGAGATATTCTTCAAGAAAATTTAGGTCTTACCACTTTAGTGAAGTTGCCAGGAGTCCAGTAGTAATGGAGCATATCAGACTATCCTTTCTAAAATATGAGGCATGGGGTGTCTGGGTGGCTCAGTGGGTTAAGCCTCTGCCTTCAGCTCAGGTCATGATCTCAGGGTCATGGGATCGAGTTCCGCATCGGGCTCTCTGTTTAGCAGGAAGCCTGCTTCCTCCTCTCTCTCTCTCTGCCTGCTTCTCTGCCTACTTGTGATCTCTGTCAAATAAATAAATGAAATCTTAAAAAAAAATAAAATATGAGGCAAATTGCTGCAAATTGTACTGTTAGCTGCTAAGGAAGAAATAAAATGCTTGGGCCTTCCTTTTTGGATTTTACAGGCAAGATATATCACATTTGCATTGCTCTGTCCCATAAGCCACTTTTGAGTAGGTCCTGAAGCAAGAAAATATTCTGCGGTAGGCCTGGGCTCAGTTCAAGCTTGTCTGCCTTGTGGGCCACATAACCCAGGACAGCCAATGTTGTCAATATCTGTGACATGTGGAGATACTATATGCATCCTGTCAAATGCCGAAGGCAGAAGCCCTAGGATTTTGGAGCAAAATTATGCCCTCTTCTGTCAATACATATTTTCCTTTCCAAAAATAGCTCCTGTTCGCTCCTGAATTATGACTGAAAAATGCCTGACCATGGAATACCAAGTGAGCTATGCTTAGAACAGGTGAACAGTATATAGTATTCCCATAGTCAGAATTGATAGATTCAGGAATCAAAGGTTGACACGGCTCTTTTCACTATTATAGTATTCTCCATCCTGAGAACTGTTTTTGATTTCTGTCTTTACAACTTTATATTTTACTGGTTTCACGAATGTATTTCCCAAGCGAGAAATGTATCCACCAGCCATATAATAATAATTCCACTGAAGTGGCCAATGGGACTGCCATTTGAACATTTTAGATTACTCAAGCCATTGAACCAATAGGCAAAGAAAAGAGTTATTGTATTGATTGGGTGATTGGTCCCAATTATTACATGGAAATGGGATTTCTGATACAGAAAATGTTAAGAAAGGAATGTGTTTGGAATCTAGAGATTCTCTGGATCCCATTTTAGTATTGTTATTTCATGTTCTAGTAAAATTTAATGGTAAACTACATGTACTAGTTAGGGTTCCTCAGAAAAACAAAAGCCATAGCGTGTGCGTGTGTGTAAAGGGATTAATTATGAGGATTTGGTGCACACAATTATGGGGAAGTCCTGAGATCTCCAGTTGGGAAGCTGGAGACCCGAGAGAAGTGATGTGTAAGTTTGAGTCCTAAGGCCTGAAAACCAGGAGACCGGATGATATAAGTTTTACTCTGAAAGCACACAGACTCAAGACCCAAGAAGAATTGTTGGTTGAGGCTGAGTCCAAAGGCCAGAAAAACAAAATGAAACAATGTTTCAGCTCAAGTAGTAGGGCAGGAAGAGCTCTCTCATATTCAGACATTTGTGTTTTGTTTAGGTCTTCAGTTGGCTGGGTGAGGCCCACCTACATTAGGGACAGCAATCTGCTTTACTCAGTTTACCTATTCAAATGTTCATCTCATCCAGAAACATCCCTGCAAGATACACCCAGAATAATGTTTGGTCTGAAGTCTGGTACTTTGTAGCCTAGTCAAAATTAACTATCAGACTACAACTACAACCAAGGACTGAGAATGAAGTCCTTCAGGAATGAAGATTGGACCACCCACCACGAATGGGACTCCGAATAGTTGACGTGCTGGCTGAGGGAAAATAAGTCTGGGCCGTCTATTGGGAAGACGGAATTATAAATATCAACTATGGCCTTATGAACAGTAACAAAAATGAGCACATTAACAGCTATGCTTATTGTCTTCTTTTCTTTTTGTATTAGTTTTCTAGGAGTGCTGTAAGAAATTACCACAAATTTGATAGATTAAAACAACTGAAATTCTTTCACGGCTCTGGAGGCTAGAAATCCAAAACCAAGATGTTGGCAGAGCCATGCTTTCTCTTTGAAGGCTCTAGGAAGAATTCTCCCTTGTTTCTTTCTTGTTCTGGTACCTGCTGGCAATCCTTGGCATTCTTGTCTTAGAGGGCATCCATCACTCCAATCTTGGCCTTCTTTTTTTTTTTTTTTTTTTCATTCTTGGCCTTCTTTATCTTATGTTTGCGCATCCAAATCTCCTTCTCCCTTCGCTTTTAATCCAGTGGCTGGATTTAGGGCCCACTCTTTTCCATTATGACCTCATCTTAAACTGATTATATCTACAAAGACTCTTCTTCAAAATAAGGTCAAATTCACAGGTATCAGGAGTTAGGACGTCAACCTATCGTTTTGGAGAACATAATCCAACATATAACACTTGTTATATATAAAATCAATTGTATGTATGTTATGTAGAAGTATAATGTTGTGTATAAAATGTATAATATTATGTATAAAATCACTCCCCCTGGGGTGCCTGGGTGGCTCAGTTGGTTAAGCACTGCCTTCAGCTCAGGTCTTGATCCCTGGGTCCTGTGTTTGAGCCCTGCATCAGGATCCCTGCTCAGCAATGAGCCTACGTCTCCCTCTCCCTCTCCCTCTGTCTGCTGCTCTGCCTATTTGTGTTCTTTCTCTGTCAAATAAAATAAATAAAAATCTTTAAAAAAATCACTCCTCCTTTCCATTCTCCTACTATTTTATATACAGAGTGCTGGTGGTTGTTTAAATCTTCTCTCTTTTTTCTTGGTCCACCTAGCAAATCATCTGTCAATTTGGTGGGTGGTTGTTAACTTTAATGTAGGTTATAGGGCATCCAGGAGGGATTATGAACCAGAAGTGGAATTAATATCTTCCAGATATGTATATGGTCATGAATAGGACTTTGTGCCTTCTCTTTCTGCGGGAGAGAGGTGAAGGTATTTTCATTTTAAGTAACATAGTTGCATCCTCTTAGACAAATGTGTGACGTTATTTCTTTGTTATATTAGGTTTAAATATGGCAGAACAGTGAGAATGGCACTGAGTACCCAAAAGGGTAGAATATTCCTGTCATTTGTGGTAGACTAATGAGAGACCAACTGATGCAAGGAGAAGCCATTTTTTGGTTTCCTGATTCTATTGGAACTCCCTGCAGCTGCTGGGTGCCTACTCAGGCAGGGCAGTTCCAGAAGCTGTGGCAGTACAGTGTACCCTGCACTCATGGAGCTCTGACTCTGGCTGTGGTAATGAAAGCGGTAGGCAACACTGGGTCGCCAGTCTCCTGCAGCTTCAGTATGAGTGTCGGCTCTTGGCTTATTGTAAAACAAAAGAAGTTCCAACATCAGCAGCTCAAGGAGACAGTGATTATGGGTCCTAGGTAACATCATTTCCTCCTCTTCTCCTTTAGTTCTGGGGGGAGGGAACAGGCAGTGTTTTCCCATAGCCCTTAATCTGTCTTTGCTTCTGCAGTTTTTCTGATACCTTTGCAAACAACGTGCTGCGTTAAATTCCTTCTGTTTGAATATTTGGAGTGATTTATGTTTTCCTAAGTGTATACGGATGCACTTTTCTTCTTGGGTGCACAGCTAGGCTACATTTTTCCTCCCCTGCAATTAGATGTGGCTGAATTCTAGATGATGGGATGTAACAGAGTAATATATGCCATTTTGGGGCCAAGACTTTTGAGAGGTGTGTGCCCCCCCTTTACACTCTTCCCTGCTTCCTTTAGCTATACATAGATAACCTTAGAGGGATCATGGAACAACAGCATGAGTCTCTGAATCACCACGTGGAGTAAAGTGTTAAACTATTACATGAATGGAAAATAAAACTTAATTGTATTAGAGTCTTTACAAGTTTTGGGTCTATTTGGCAGATAGTGTGATTCCTCTATAGTTACTCTCTAAATACTCTACATCTTTATAAATTGTAAAGCAGGGGCACCTGGGTGGCTCAATGGGTTAAAGCCTCTGCCTTCGGCTCAGGTCATGATCCCAGGGTCCTGGGAGTGAGCCCGAGCCCTGCATGGGGTTCTCTGCTCAGTGGGGAGTCTGCTTCCTCCTCTCTCTCTCTGCCTGCCTCTCTGCCTACTTATGATCTTTGTCTGTCAAATAAATAAATAAAATATTTAAAAGAAATTGTAAAGCAGCCAGAAATTTGTTCACAATAGTAAGAAATAGTAGGTGAATAACAAAACCACTTTATTTCTGGGACAGGGATTTATTTTATCTTACTTATGATTAGAATAAGAATCTTTCTAGTTTTGAATGACCCAAAATGTTTCTGAACAAATGGGCAGATAAACAAATATGTGCACAAAATAACTGTGTTCTAAACATGACAGACACATAATATGACATAGTGGTCTCCAAAGTGGGGTGTGTCTACCTTGGAGAATACCAATTTTAACATCTAGGGATACAGAAGATGATCTATTGGAGGAAGGAAAGAAAGTATGCAATTTTTTTCTGTATATTTTGTATCTCGCCGTCTTTTACAGGCATACCTTGTTTTAGTGAACTTTGCTTTATTATGACTCACAGATGTTGCCCTTTTTTTTTTTCCCCACAAATTGAAGGTTTGTGGTAACCTTTGTGCTGGGCAAATCCATTGGTGCCATTTTTCCAACATCATTTGCTCCCTTCTTGTCTCTGTATCACATTTTGGTACCTCTCACAATATTTCAAAATTTTTTCACCATTATTTTATTTGTTATGGTGATCTGTGATCAGTGACTATTGATGTTACCACACAGACTGTACCCACAGAGATGGTGAACTTGTGTGATAAGTGCGTGATCTGACTGCTCTACTGACCAGCTTTTCCTCTATTTCTCTCCCTCTACTAGGTGCCTCCGTATTCCTGGAGACACAGTAATAGTGAAAGTGGACCAATTAATAACCCTGCAGTGACCTCTAAGTGTTTAAGTGAAAGGAAGAGTCATACACATTTCATTTTAAATCAAAAGCTAGAAATGATTCACCTTAGTGAGGAAGGCATGTTGAAAGCTGAGCTAGGTTGAAAGCTAGGCTTTTTTCACCAGTTAGCCAAGTTGTCAATGCAAAGGAAAGGTTTTTGAAGGAAATTAAAGTTGCTAAATCAGTGAACACACAAATGATAAGAAAATGAACTAGTTCTATTGCTGAGATGGAGAAAATCTGAGTAGTCTGAATAGAAGATCAAACCAGCCACAACATTCCTTTGAGCCAAAGCCTAATCCAGAGCCAAGACCTGACTCTCTTTAGTTCTGGGAAGGCTGAGAGAGGTGAGGAAGCTGCAGAAGAAAAGTCTGAAGCTGGCACAAGGTGGTTCATGAGGTTTAAGGCGAGAAGCTGCCCCCATGACGTCACAGTGCAAGGTGAAGCAGCAAGTGCTGATGGAGAAGCTGCCCCAAGTGACCCAGAAGATCTTGGTAAAATCATTAATGAAGGCGGCTACACTGAACTACAGTGCTTCAATATAGACAAACAGCCTTCTCTTGGAAGAAGATGCTATTCAGACTTTTTTTTTTTAAAAAGATTTTATTTATTTATTTGTCAGAGAGAGAGAGCGAGCACAGGCAGAGGCAGAGGGAGAAGCAGGCTCCCCGCCGAGCAAGGAGCCCGTTGTGGGACTCCATCCCAGGACGCTGGGATCATGACCTGAGCCGAAGGCAGCCGCTTAACCAACTGAGCCACCCAGGTGTCCCTATTCAGACTTTTCACAGCTAGAGAGGAGCAGTCAGTGCCCAGCTTCAAAGCCTTTAATGACAGGTTGACTGTCTTGTTAGGGGCTACTGCAGCTGGTGACTTTAAATTGAAGCCAATGTCCTTGACCATTCTGACAATCCTAGGGCTCTGATGAATTATGCTAAATCACTCAGCCTGTGCTCTATAAAGGGAACAGCAAAGCCAGGATGATAGCACATCTGTTTACAATATGGTTTACTGAATATTAAGGCTACTGTTGAGATCTACTGCTCAGGAAAAAAAATCCCTTCAAAATATTACTGCTCATTGAGAGGGCTGACTCAAATTTTGAAATAACTTCCCCTGTGGGTAAAATGCTATCAAACAGCATTGCATGCTACAGAGCAATTGTTTGTGGAAGGGAAGAGTCATTGTTGCCTTAATTTAAGAAACTGCACAGCCACCTGAACCTAAAGCAACCACTACCCTGATCAATCAGCAGCTATCAGGGTAGAGGCAAGACCTTCCACCAGCAAGAGTACAACTCCCTGAAAGTTCAGATTTCAGATGATGGTTAGCTTTTTTCTTTCTTTCTTTCTTTTTTTTTTTTTTAGCAATAAAGTACTTTTTAAATTAGGTATGTACATTTTTTAAGACATAATGCTACTGCACACTTAATAGCCTACAGTGCAGTGTAAACATAACTTTTATAGGCATGGGGAAGCCAAAAAATTTATTTGACTCACTTTATTGCAATACTTACTTAATGTGGTGGTCTGGAACTGAACCTGCAATATCCCTGAGGTATGTCTATAATTTTGATTTTTGAGTATATTTTATTACACCTTTATGGTAGTACACATATGATTTGTGCACAAATAAGTACATATATTGGAAGTACATGTTCAAAAATATTGGAAGTACATGTTCAAAGATTTTGTTCTGAAAACATATAATCGAAATTATTTAGAGACCACTGGCAAACTTAAAGTCTTAAATATAGTATATATTTATATATACTATAGTATATATATATATAGTATATATATATAGTATAATATAAAAATAAGTCTTAAAATAGCTACCAACATGATAGTGTTATAAAGTCACAATATATTTAATAAGGGAATGATGGATCAGAGAATATTTAACATAAAGAAATACATACAGTGTTAGATAGATATAGTCTAAGCTGTAGGTCTGAACTTCCTCTGTAATCCTGGACAAGTTACTACTCAATCAGTCCTGACCTCAATTTCTTTTTATCAAATATGGGGATTGAGCTATTTTGAGGTTTCATACTTATGCTCACTTATACTCCAGAGGTTTTGACTAGTTCCTGTACAGCCCCTGCAAAGGTAGGAGGAAGGAAAGACTACAGGTAGGCTCTAGCCTTGCTACATTGCTTCACTATCTAGCTCCCTTCATTGATCAAATGTACAGATAAGAACAGAGGGTCTGTGGGGGTAGTTAGGGAGAAAAGAAAACCACTGGGCTAGATCGTTTCTTAGGATCCCTTTTCATTTTAAGGGCAAATAAAATTCAAAGTTATTATAACTAATCTTTGGTATCAAAAACAAAAGCCTTTCTAAATATTTGATTACGTCTTAGTATAAAACTCCTGGGTGAGCTAAATACAATTAAATATGTGGAAAGCCATTATTAATATGCTGTGCTTGATGTAAAATGTAAGGCTGCACTATGACGAATTGGCCTTTACTTGAATCAACTTAATTTATAAAGTCAATCATAAGTATAACTTGGGTAGTAGCTATATTTCCACCCCCCCCCCAAATTTTTTTTTTTTAAAGTAGGCTCCACACCCAGAGTGAAGCCCAGTGCATGGCTTTAACTCATGACCCAGAGATCAAGGCCTGAGCTGAGATCAAGAGTTGGGAGTTTAAGTAAATGAGTCACTCAAGTGCCCCTCCAGAATCTTTTTATCCGCTTATTAATTCAATTGATTAATCTAATTGGTTATCCTGAAAGGAAGGAAACCAGGAAAGATCCCAGAGAGAGAAGTAAGAGTTGGCAGAGCCGAAATACTAATAGTGTCCTTAATTGAATAGCTGCAATTGAGTAGCTCTGGCAAAAGCACATTTTAAATTTCTGGGGTGAAAATATTTTAAAACAGACTAGAAATTTGACTGGCCTATTCTGAACAAATATTTTAAATCGTGTTTAGTCTCTCAAATTAGCTCTATTTGGTCTGGGGATTCCATATTGGTATTTTCCTCAGTCTTACTTACACGAAAAATTAAGAATATTTTATTTATTTTACAATATAATAATTGGTCACATTTTACACCTCCTTTCTTTCCACTGGATTATTGTCTTTCTACTTGGTTATTTGATTCTGTGGGAGTATTCCTGCTTCTGTGACTCTCAGGAAAAGCAACAATGTCTCCCTGTTGGGCTGAAAAACAATGGTTTTAAATCCTACACACCATAATGTTATTTAAGTAAGGGCAGCCAGAAGCCACTCTTATGGCCCTCTTACTTTCCTTCCAAGATTGTCTTTTGTATTCAAGGGCTGAATCACGTCTAGGGTGGAGGGGCTTATCAATGGGCAAGGTACTTGTAAACTCTCTCAGGAGCTCGTACTGTTTGGTTTACTTAGCACCCTGACTCCTCAGGAAGGCAAGACACACCTTTCAAAGGACTTTGCACGTAGCTCACACTCAACACCATTTTACGCAGCTTAAAAATACATCCCTAATCACCCACTCCAGTTTGATATGTTTGAAATTTACACATACAAAAATACACGTCGTCCTTAATCTGTGCAATAATCTGTCCTCCTTCAGATCCCATTAAAAAAGACGACTAAAACACCACGGAATCCCCAGTTCACACTGTACACCTACGTACACTACAACTTAAAGACCGACCTCGTCACAACCACCTAGTTTCAGTGCCGGTGTCGTCGTACCCCAGCCTCATCTAGATTTCCTCCAGCCCCACCGGGGGGGTGGGACGGCTTTCTTGCTCCGCCCCTTTTCTCACAGCCAATGGGGCGCGCCGCACCACCCGTAGGCCACGACCCCGTTGAGCCGCCCCTCCAGCGCCTCAGGCTCAGGCTGGCCGTCACCGGCCACCGCGCTTTCCGGCCGAGCGCATGCGCACTCTCATCGGGGCCTGGAGAGACGCTTAGGGATCGATTTTCTTCTCCTTTCTTTCTCCACTCGCGCGACTCTCCGAAACCCTTTCCGCCTTACTGTTGCCGAGGCTCCCCCTCCTAGTCAGAGAAGGTGCTGCTCCAGCCTTGAGTGCGTCAGTATCCGGATGTGGAGCCGCTCTCGCCCGGCGGGGACTCTGTGGCGGGGCGGAGCGCGGCGGCGTGCGCGGGGGCAGAGAGAAGGGGGCCCGTGGGCCCGGGCGCTCGCGGGACGCCGGGAGGTACCACCGCTGTCCACGGGGGAGGAGGCGGCGCCGGCAGTCGGGCGGCCACCCCGGAGCGAGGGGCTGGGGGAGAAAAAAGGCCGGCAGTTAAGCTTGCTCCCCGCTGCCCTCGCCGTCTCCCCCGGGGTAGCTTCCCCCGGCCCCCTGCGTTCCCCGCGCTCCCGGCCGGGGGAGAGCGTGGTTTCCTGGCGGCCGTCGCTGTAGCCCGGCCGCGGAGCCCGGAGGAAGCGGGGGAGTCCCCGCCCACGGCCCCCTCCCCTCTGCCCGCCCGCCGCCGCCGCCTCTGAGCCGCTGCGGTCCGGCCTCCAGTCCGAGCGGGGGGCGCGGCGGCGGCGGCGACGGCTGGAGAGCGGTTGTGGTCTTGTTGAGGACCGCGTCGCCGCCCCCGTGAGTTATTCCCACGTCCCCCGGGGCTCCCTGCCGCTCCCGCCGGCGCCGAGAGTCCGGCCCGGGCCCAACTCCCTCACGGGCCCCCCGGCGGCGGCGGCGGCAGCGGCGGAGCCCACCGTCCGGGCCCCGATGAGTAACTCCCGGAATAACCGGGTGATGGTGGAAGGGGTCGGGGCCCGGGTAGTGCGCGGCCCGGACTGGAAGTGGGGGAAGCAGGATGGCGGCGAGGGCCATGTGGGCACGGTCCGGAGCTTCGAGAGCCCCGAGGAGGTGGTGGTGGTGTGGGACAACGGCACCGCCGCCAACTACCGCTGCTCCGGGGCCTACGACCTGCGCATCCTGGACAGCGCGCCCACGGGTAAGTCTTGGCCGCTTGGCCCCGGGCCTGCGAGCGTGCGGGGAAGGGGCGAGGCCGGGTGGGCGTCGGGCTGCCTGGGAGAAGCCCGCGGTAGGAAGGGAGAGAGCCAAAGAGATTTAGGTTCAGTACCTGGTAAACAAAAACTTGCAGAAGAGACCCCGCTACCCCCACGGGAAATGATGGCAGCACCATCACCAGGATGCTTTCAAGCCTGGAAGGCACAAAGCACCGGGAAGACAACAGACTGTTCCCCTCCTCCTCCTCTAGGGAAAGGGTCTGGAGAGGCCTGTCTAATAACCCATTGAAATTAATCAGCCACCGAGTGATAACTGTCTGAAGAGAGGCTTGCCTAGCCATATGGTGTTTAGTTGACGGGTTACAATTGCCGGGGGGCCTCTGGTAGTTCGGGTTTGTTGAGATACCATGTATGTATGTATGTATGTATAAGTGTATGTATTGCCTCCTATAATACATAGAAGGACTTGGACTTCAGTAGCTGAATGTTAATTATTAAGACCTTGTAGAATGATTTTTCATCTAAATTGTTTCATTACCAATAGAGGGAAAAACAGTCCAAGCTGTTGAACCATTTCCTTGTTTTAAATACTTTTTCTAAGTGGATTAGACACTGATTTTTTGTCGTTAACATCCCATCTCTTAGGTTATACTAGAGACTTACCCATTCATGCACAATGAATCAAGGTCCTTGATTCACAAATATCAGGGATCTGTTTGTTACTTACTCTAGAATTTTTTGTAATGTGGTAAACTGAAGGGTTGTGCTCATAAAATAAAGCTTTAGCCTTATTTTTTTGGATTACTTAAATCAAAAATATTTTTACAGATTTGTCCATGATACTCTTTTTAGTAGAAGGTAGTTCAAATTTAAAATTTGTTACTTTTCAGAATGCATAAATAAGCTACTTTTAAAAAATTGAGGTATCATTGACATCTGTTATTTTTCTGTGTACATGATTTGATGCTTATATATATTGCAAAACGATCATCACAATAAGTTGTTAGCATCCATAATCTACATAGTTAATAAAATTTTTTTCCTTTGTGATGAGAACTTCTTAAGATTTACTGCCTTAGCGATTTTCAAATATGCAACAACACAGTGTTATTAATTGTAGTCACCATGCTGTACATTACATCCCATGATGTTTACTTTAGAAGTGGAAGTTTGCACCTTTTGACACCCTTCACCCATTTCACTTCCTCCCACCTCTGGCAACCAATCTGTTCTTTGTATCTTTGAGCTTTTGTATCTATGAGCTTTTTTTTTTTTTTTTTTTAAAGATTCCATGTATAAATGAGATCATATGGTATATGTCTTTCTCTGTTTTATTTCAGTTGGCACACAGTGTTCTTGAGATCCATCCATATTGTTGCAAATGGCAGCATTTAATTCTTTTTTTATGGTTGAGTTCATATTCTATTGTGTGTGTGTGGGGGGGCACATTTTCTTTATCCATTCATCCATCGATGGACTTACAGGTTGTTTCCTTGTCTTGGCTATTGTAAATAATGCTTCAGTGAACATGAGGATGCATATGTTTTTGAATTAGTGTTTTCTGTTTCTTTGGCTAGATACCCAGAAGTGTTGCTGGATCCTGTGGTAGTTCTTTTTCTGACCTTTTGCTGTTTCTTGTCGTTTTGGTAGTAGCCATTCTAGCTAGTGTGAGGTGATGTCTCATTGTGGCTTTGATTTGCATTTTTATGATGATTAGTGATGTTGAACATTTCTTCATGTGTGTTGGCCATCCGTATATCTTCATTGAAAAAATATTCAGATGCTCTGTCCATTTTTTAATCAAATTGGTTTTTCTGGTGTTGAATTGTATGAGTTCTGTATGTATTTTATGTATTAATCGTTATATGCATTATTTGCAAGCATTTTCTCCCATTCAGTAAGTTCTTTCATTTTGTTGATGGTTTCCTTTGCTGTGCAGTGACTCGTTAGTTTGATGGAGTCCCACTTGTTTATTATTGCTTTTGTTGCTTTTGCTTTTGGTGTCAAGTCAAAAAAACCATTGCCAGAATCATTGTTAAAGAACTTACTGCCTGTGTTTTCTTTCCTTTCTTTTCCTTTTTTTTTTTTCCTGCCTGTGTTTTCTTTTAGGAGTTTTATGGTTTCAGATCTTTTTTTTTTTTTTTTAAATATTTTACTTATTTATTTGACAGACAGAGATCACAAGTAGGCAGAGAGGCAGGCAGAGAGAGAGGATGAAGCAGGCTCTCCACGGAGCAGAGAGCCCGATGCGGGGCTCGATCCCAGGACCCTGGGATCATGACCTAAGCCGAAGGCAGAGGCTTTAACCTACTGAGCCACCCAGGCACCCCTATGGTTTCAGATCTTAACTCTAAAGTCTTTAATACGTTTTGAGTTAATTAATAAATAAGCTAATTCTTTTTTTTTTTTTTTAAGATTTTATTTATTTATTTGACAGACAGCACAAGTAGGCAGAGAGGCAGGCAGAGAGAGAGGAGGAAGCAGGCTCCCCGCTGAGCAGAGAGCCCGATGTGGGGCTCGATCCCAGGACCCTGGGATCATGACCTGAGCTGAAGGCAGAGGCTTTAACCACTGAGCCACCCAGGCGCCCCTAAATAAGCTAATTCTAAGGCTTATGATTGAATTTAACAAAGCCTAACAGATCTGAAATGGGTTCCTATTTGTTATTGGCAGTGACAAAAAGGAAACTAACACAGGTCATCTCAGTTTTTTTGAACAGATAATTCATAAAATTGTGTTTCTTAACTGGTTATTTAAACATTAGGAAAGATGTATATGCATGCCCAAAAGAAAAGATTCAACACTACAAAAAGGGACAGCCATTGTTATCAGTTTCTTGTATATTCTTACATACCCTATTTATTGCAAGCATATTTATTAATATACTGTAAATCTACTTTTTGAAAGCACAAATGGTAATAAACTGTATTCTCTTCTGCACTTTTGTTTCTTCCACTTAATATATTGGGAATTGTTCCATGTTAGCACATGTAGGTCTATCTTATTCTTTCATAAGTGCATAATATTCTGGTGACTAGATACCATAATGTATTTAACTAGTGCATTCTTGGTGGGCATTTTATATTGTTTCAGGTCTTCTTATTTACTGTTATGCAGAATAAATCTTATGCATACATGTTGAGTATTTCTGTTATAGAATTGCATCAAGGGGTACATATATTTAACTTTTTGATAGATACTGACTGGTTGCTATCCAAAGACATTTTAGCACTTTACACTCTGACGTTTTACATGGAATGAGGCATATACCTGTTTCTGCAGACTCTTAAAAGTTTTACGTTGCAGGGCACCTGGATGGCTCAGTGGCTTAAAGCCTCTGCCTTTGGCTCGGGTCATGATCCCAGGGTCCTGGGATAGAGCCCCACATCGGGCTCTCTGCTCAGCGGGGGTGCCCTGCTTCCTCCTCTCTCTCTGCCTGCCTCTCTGCCTACTTGCGATCTCTCTCTGTCAAATAAATAAATAAATAAAAATCTTAAAAAAAAAAAAAGATTTTACCTTGCTAGCTCAAGCTAAAATTTCACCACAACTCAATAATTTGGAGCCATCTTGGTATCGGTAATTGCACGTTTATGAGGAAATTTAAATATCTTTCTAGGGGCGCCTGGGTGGCTCAGTGGGTTAAAGCCTCTGCCTTCAGCTCAGGTCATGATCCCAGGGTCCTGGGATCGAGCCCCACATGGGGCTCTCTGCTCAGCGGGGAGCCTGCTTCCCGTGCCCCCCACCCTGCCTGCCTCTCTGCCTACTTGTGATCTCTCTCTCTGTCAAATAAATAAATAAAATCTTTAAAAAAAATAAAAAAAAATCTTTCTAGAGTAAAGTGTAACAAATCCTATACTACAGCAATTTTTGAAGGGATATTAATGTTGTCTGTGTGCTTTGTGGTGTGAAGTATATCTGTCATAGTTTCATTATCTTATATAAAAGATGTTTTTTAGAGGTAATTGTTTTAAAATTTCAGGTTAATTTACAAGATAATTTTACTCATTTAATTTATTGTGTGTAATAATTCATCTTATTCATCTGATTCTTTTAGCAGACTTTTTTTTTTTTAAGATTTTATTTATTTATTTGACAGACAGAGATCACAAGTAGGCAGAGAGGCAGGCAGAGAGAGAGGAGGAAGCAGGCTCCCCGCAGAGCAGAGAGCCCGATGTGGTGCTCGATCCCAGGACCCTGGGATCATGACCTGAGCCGAAGGCAGAGGCTTTAACCCGCTGAGCCACCCAGGCGCCCCTTTTAGCAGACATTTTAAAAGCATTTCTAGATGCAGGGTAGCTAGCCTTCTTATGCAGTGCTGTTGAAATGAATTTTGATTTCTATGATTTAGTATCTTCAGTATTTTTTTTTTTTAAAGGATTGAACATATCACAAGCTGTTAGATTTGGTTTTACCCCAGGACTATAATACTACTTTCAATTTTCTTTTCTCTTTTTTCTTCAAAATATTTGATAATTGATGTCTATTGGTACTTTATTATATTCTCAAGATTTATTAAATATTATATTATTACAGTGCTTTATATTTCTTTACATAATAGTTAAAATAAAAATAAGTTTAACCTTGGGGCACCTGGGTGCTCAGTGGGTGAAAGCCTCTGCCTTGGCTCAGGTCATGATCCCAGAGTCCTGGGATGGAGCCCTGGCATCAGGCTCTCTGCTCAGCAGGGAGCTTCCCCCACTTTCTCTCTGCCTGCCTCTCTGCCTACTTCTGATCCCTGTCAAATAAATAAATAAATAAAATCTTTAAAAAAAAATGTTTAACCTTTCTGAAATAATTTCAGGTTTACAAAAATTACAAAACCAGTAAGAAGAGTTCCTTTATGCCTCTTGCTCATCTTCAAGTATTAATACCTTACAGTTATTGAAACCAGAAAAATAACATTAGTACAATACTGTTAACTAATCTACAGACCTTACTGAAATTTCAAATACTATTACATATAGTATTTGAGCTGCATGTGACGCTGTCAAATTCTCCAGCTCCAGATTGTCTGTCTTTACTCTTGTGGTATTATTTTTTTACTTTGTCAGGGTTCTTAATCTTTTACTTTTTTTTTTTTTTTTTTTGTTGTTGTTGTTCTAAACAGCAGCTCAAAGTTCCAGGCATCCTACACTGTTGAAGCCAAGCTCTGCCCTTGGGAGAAGATATGACATTGTCATATCTACTTAACTATCATATCTTACTCAATATTCAAATTACTGAAATCTTACCTCTTCTATAAAACTGCTTTTGTTTAATGAGAAAAATTGACCTTTTAATATTAGCTTGTAAGTGTGTGGTTGGGAGCAATATAGGTAATTACGGTACCAGGTATGGGAGAAAATTTTCAGTTAGAAGTTAGAAGCCAGCTAGCTGGCTTTTTCCTTTATGTATGAGATAAATGGATTAGATCATTTTAAATACAAATTTTCCTCTAGCTGTGAAAATTTGATTTGATGTTAATAGTAAAGGGCTAATA